>CM042434.1:37261720-37356720 GCA_023631565.1 Gymnocephalus cernua
AGAGGGGGGGGGGGAGGACGCTGGAGGAGGAGCAGTCAAGCCACACTGCCTCTGCTTATAAAGAGGTTGAACAGCACAAGTCACTCACATCAAATGCCAACAGTACCTGTGATGATGTCCGCGGATGCGCACAACCTCACCGAGCAGTGCGACTGGTTCAGCGAGGAGAACCCAACAAACCCAGTAACCGAGAGGCTGGATATTGCCAGCTGCCTGTTTCTGTCCATACTGCCCTATGGACAGGCAGTTTCAGCGCTCATATTGACTTTTGTGTTGCTGACTGTCTTCTCATGTCTGGTTAACGGGCTTACCCTGGTCGGAATGGGACGGTCCGAGGATCTCTCCTGGGAGACGCGCGTTGCTCTCTTTAGGAATCTGATTTTGAGCGACCTTTTGCAGACCGTCACCATCGGTCCGCCGGTCATCTACTCACTAGTCCAACGCAGGACGATTGCGTTCAGCACCTGGTGTCACGCCCAGTACTTCGTGGGCACCGTGAGCATCTACTCCAACCTTCTCACCATCACGTGCATGGCTCTGGAGCGCTACTTTTACGTGTGCCACGCCATCCACTACTTGGTCATCCTCACTCAGGTGCGCCTGCGGCTAGTCCTGAGCCTCATCTGGGTCTACTCCATCTCCGTCAGCACCATCAACATGCTGTTGGTGCACGCGGGGAGAGGGCAACAGAATGAGCTGGTTACCAGTGGGCTACTGTGCGAGCCAGACATAGTGGAGCGGCACATGGGATTCCCCCGTGCCGCTGCTGTCTTTCGCAAACTTATGGGCTCCTTTACTCTGCTGCTGTGCCTGCTGGTCAACGCATTCTCCTACTTAAGGATGTACAAGGATGCGAGCAACGCGATCATACCGTTCCACGCGGTCAACACCAAGGCGCGCAAGACCGTGTTGTTCTACTGCAGCATGCTGTGCCTGCAGGTGCTCCCGCTGCTGCTCAATGTGACCTCGGACGCGCTGTGGGAGGTGGGGGGCACCGCGACTATGATGGCCCTGTCCTCTCAGGCGACGCCGAACCTCTCGGACACGGCAGCCGTGCTCCACATTTCCATGTTGGTAGTGCTGTTAGTGCCACCATGCATCAACCCGATGGTATATGGGCTGAGGAACTTGGAGATGAGGCGTGCGCTGCTCAGCCTGTTCCGGTTGTGGAGGCAGAGAAGGGGCGCGGGTGCGCGCGGAGTGGAGGAGATAAGAGTTGGAAACATTTTGCCTCAAAACCAAGCCCAGGCGGAGTAGTCTCAATGGCAAATGGAGCATTTTCCTACAGACACATTTTATGACTCAGACACTACAGAGACAGACACAGAGCTCCCCATCAGAGGAAAGAATCGAAATCAGTGGTGGAACAAGTATTCAGATCCTTTACTTATAGGAAACGTACTAATACCACACTGTGAAAACAATCTGTCTAACAAGGAAAAGTCCTGCAAAGTTACCTAAGTAAAAGTGTGTAAGTATCATCAGGAAAATGTACTCTTAAATAATAATAACAATAATAACAACAACAATCATAATAATAATAATAATAATAATAATAATAATAATAATAATAACAATAATAACAATAATAATAATAATAATGTATACCATATTAATCCCGCAAGGGGAAATTATTATGCTAAAGGTAAAAGTACTCAGTAATGCCTCACGCACATTTTTTCATTCCATATCATCCATGTTACCGTGGAGATTAAATCCAGCAGTGTTATTTGGGATTGTACTGAGGGATAATTGTTCCATTAACACCTCCAACTCAAATCTTAAATAAGAATTAGTTCGGCCGACTGCATGGAATACAGGATATAATCAAATACCCTACCATCAGATAACTGCAGAACACGGTGTAAATAACTAAATATCTGTCTTTAATACTGTGCATACATCATCAAATGTCAAAGTCTGAAAATACAGCCGTTAAGCTCTCGCGCCATCATTACACGTAATGTTCGTGCCAAAGCCTGCATGAAGAAAAGTGTGTTTGCCTATTAGACTTTCTTTCATCTTCAAGTTGTATCTCGTGGGGGGGGGGGGGGGATACCACGAGTTGATGCTGTGATTTTGGTAAGGTGTTAACAATCACAACATGTTGTAAACAAACTGCGGTGACCCCCCCGTGCGTAATGCTGCATGATGGCCCTGCAGGAGGACGTACCGCTAATGGCAGAATCAGGAGAGAAAGAGACTTCAGGGACCACGACGATGACTGACCAATATACCGATTTACATTCCCTAAAGCTGAGCTCTTGATCTCTGTACTGAAGTGGGTCCAGTAGAGAGGACAACGCACCGGAACCGGTCCATCCCGGTCCAAATACAGGTCCTCGCTACTCTGGGGGAAACCGGCTGTTTCCTGAGGGAAATGGCAGACAGCTAAGTGTTTTATATAAATATTATATATAATCTTCACCTTTATCATAAGGCTTGTTTGGATATAATATATAGTTCTGTTAAATCTTATTATATATATCGTAGCTGTCTCTGAGTGCTGTAAGGCCGTTTTGGACGTTTTATTAATACATGTAGTTATAGATCAGGTTTATCTACACTGTGCAACAGGCCGAAATTATAATTCAATTTGCAGCAATTCCTGAAAGTCTGAGAAGTTTTTAGTTTTTTGATTCGGTGGAACAACAGCCAGGGTCATTACCATACTGATCAGCATTCACCAGGTGCTTTATATCGACTAGTTATGGTTACAAATGGGCGTGTACAGGGCGGGATGAGAGGCTGGTCCACGTACACACACCTGTAGGTCAGCTCTGGTTTATAAAGGGAACACTGCTTACAGGTGTGCGCACGCACGCTTTATGAATCTGACTTTTTTTGGCGTACGAACACTTTTAGTAAGGATCCTAACTGTAACTGTAACAGATGAATGTAGTGGAGTAACTAAAGTAACTAGTAACTAAAGCTGTAACAGGTGAATGTAGTGGAGTAACTAAAGTAACTAGTAGCTAAAGCTGTAACATATGAATGTAGTGGAGTAACTAAAGTAACTAGTAGCTAAAGCTGTAACAGGTGAATGTAGTGGAGTAACTAAAGTAACTAGTAGCTAAAGCTGTAACAGGTGAATGTAGTGGAGTAACTAAAGTAACTAGTAGCTAAAGCTGTAACAGGTGAATGTAGTGGAGTAACTAAAGTAACTAGTAGCTAAAGCTGTAACAGGTGAATGTAGTGGAGTAAAAAGTACAATACTTCTCTTTGTAAATGTAACAGAGTAGAAGTAGAAAGTGGCATGAAAAGAAAAGACTCAAATGTGTACTTCAGTAAATGTACTTAGTTACATTCCACCAGTGGCCAAAATAAGTGGAGCACAGTGAGCAGCCTCCTCTATGTCTGGCAGTCAGCTCGTGTGGACCAGGTCACTCAAACACTGGCAGGGGCAATCTGTCCTGTGTTGGTCATGTCTTTTATTGTATTAACATTTTAGTTTGGTTTCCAGTGAGATGATGTAGTGATGTTGCTGTTGTAAATTTTACAACATTTAGTTAAAATAGAAATACATTCTAATCCTGTTCAGAATTTAGGCGTATAATAATCTATTTTTATAAAAAGCAATTATTTAGTGAAAATAAAAAAGAACCAATAAGAGTATTGACAATGAATCAAACGGATATAATAGTACCAATGTAAGTATCGTTAAAATCCTAACGATACACCCATCCATAATTAGGGATGGGGGTGTTATGACGTGCCCATACGTCATGAGAATAATAGCTCAGGGAAAGGCCGGCCCGCTGTACACAGCCTGTACTCGCCGGGTGTTAGCTAGCGTTAGTGGTGGGACTGACAGTTGGAGTTGGACTCTCTCTGTGCTTTGCTCTCTTTTCTCTCTCAGGGAAATTTGATTTCTGGTTGTTAAAGCTCACAACCCTAATGTCATGGCGATGTGGGCAGCGTGACATCATGACTTTGCGTAAACATACACGCCACTTTCTTAAGCCAAGTGAGCTCTTATTCCTGCCCCGAGAAGCGAGCATCGAGGAGGGATCTCCTAGGAGCTGTGAGCGAGGACACACGAGAGCAGCCTTTGAAGGCCGTTGCTTACTCCGCCCGAAAAGCTGACAAATTAATGTGACGTCTTATCCCTCTAAAAACCAATTTCCTTGTTTCCTCTCTCCTCCTATGATTTCCTCGTGTCTCTCCCACGCTTCCTCGGTAGGACGGACTCAGACGCGAGGAACGGAGGCAAGCGGAGGAGCCAAGGATGGGTTAGGGTTAGGGTTAGGAAGTGAGATGCAGCTCGGGTGTGCGATATCTCACTGCTCAGTGCTTTTACCTTATTATTATCAGCCTGCATTAAAATACAACAGGTGCATATTGCTGTTCATTTAAGAACTGTTATTATTTAAAGTTGTGACCATTATTTTTTTAATAATTATTCATGTGACAGTCATTGTTATTGTTTTATTGTGTTTATGAAGACTGCTGTTCATATTGTTGTTAGAAGTTTGATGAATATATTACAGCAGTTGTTGAGATCATTAGAAAAGGCTGATAAAGTTGCCAAATGTGTTTTAAATGAAGTCAGAAATGGAAGGGTAATATATAAAGTGCTGTACATGTGTGTTTCTATAGTGCACCAATGGAATAATTTGTATTCTTTAAGCACACAGTGTGTGTTGTCCAGTAAACTGGGACTATCATTTGGGAGAATTATACAATTATAAAAACCTATCCTAACTGTACAAGCCTCCTTAATTCTAGTCTTAGTTTACTGAACCAATAACTATATAATGTAGACTACTGTACATTCATGTAACAACAGGGAGAGGACACCCCAATGGTTTTGACCTTATATTTTGCTGGGGGGGCAATAACTGATGAAAATACTCATTCATGTTTACAGTGTGCATTATATGTATCACTTAATTATCTTTATAGTTTCTAGATATTCTGCAGTGTCTTTCTTTTCTATCTCCGTATATACGAGGGAGCAAAACATATAATATGTAAAGAAGGAAACTCGGCCTCTGTAAAAAATAAAAAAATAAAAACGTGAAAAATATTGTGTCAGATAATAGCAGACCGACTAAAAATATACATTTATGAACTATACTTCTCTTAACTGAAACCATCCAATGAGTTACTTGTCATTTGCAAAAACAAACTGTTTCATGACGGTCTTAACTCAGAGCAGTGGTCAGTTAATGAATATATTTAGGCTGCTGACGCATCCAGTCGGTCCGCCATCGTCTGCCTCGCTTTCTCTCACTGTTTCATTACAGCGGCCGTGTTTCCTTTTTTACAAATAATGTGTTTGACGTTATCATACTTCCACAAGAAGCTGCTGCTCACTCTGTATCAAGTATGAACAATGCATATCCTCCATTGTAGCATCAGTAAATCTGTGATCGACCTCACGGTCTGTTGTGAAACAGCCCCCAGGAACAAAAAGTGAAAGACAAACACACACAAAACCAGCAGACAATCACAGACAACCACAGACAACCACAGACAACCACAGGGTCGTCACAAGATGTTTAATGTATGAAAGCCATGACCAAAATAATCGAGCTCTATATGCCAAACAAAACCTGTAATTGTAGATGACTGATTAACACATTATATTTAGTTTGTTTAATCTGTACACAAACAGACATGTAAAAAAGGTATGTGCTGTAACAATTTCATGACTACAGTAATTCATTCGTCCACCCAGCATTTCTGTCTAAGCTGGTTGCCTGGCAACCTCACGATGATGTCAAACTGAGAAGTCTTACGTCAAGCATGTAAAACCTCAAATTGTCATTTTACGTTTTTCTTTTTGTCTACGAATTAAACAAACAAGTGGGTGTATTTTTTACCTTCTGTATGGTGATGATGTAATGTGGAAGGAATAGTTCAACATTCAGAGAAATGCTTATTGACTTGCAACTGACTGACAATAAAAAGTGTAGCTGGAATACAGATTGTTTGTTGTTTTATTGATTCCTTGTGGTGGTGAACCTTGCTCCTCTTTTTGTGATCAAATGTTCAATTTTGAAATGGAAAAAGAGAATAGAAATGCTACAAACGTTTAAACATCACAATGTGTAATAGAACATTTATCAGGTTTTATCCAACACATTGCTATGAATTTCTTAGTTAAGCCTGCCAAAACAATTCCCTCCTGATATTCAAATTGTTAACTTGGAGGTCATTCAAATTTAAGACGGGTGCAGATACAGGTACGATTATAGAAAACATGTCAGATAAACGGATGCATACTTCACTCCAAAGTCAGCTACAGGCGGGTTCCATGGACCCCCAGAGAACATAAGGAACAAATGGAAATGAAGTGCATTCTCCTAGGGGTTAGGTAAGTTCTGTGCCCCTGTGTCTCTTTAAAAAGGTATTTATTCTCAACGACCAATGCTGCTGTTTGGTAAGACAGAGAAAAGGAGCGCTTCTTTTTGGTGGTGGTGGTGCTCTTTGGTGCAGTGGTAACTGAATAGCATCAGAACAGTGAGAAAACCAAGGCACTCTTGTAGAAGAAAAAGTTAAAAAGCCTTCCCGTTTGCAGGTGACGTGCTTGATTTTGACTGAGTGTCCCAATTTGAGTAACATCTGATTGGGTCAGTCGACACAGTCTGACTGGCCCACATTAAAAAAAATGGTTAGGCCCCTCTGGCATTTGCCACAATTGCCAGATGGCCAATCCGCCCCTGGTGGCAACCCACCATTGCCAACCATGGGTTATTCAAGCCACAGGAAGGTGTTTTCAACAGAGGATGAGGAAAAGTTGAGAGACTACTTAATTAAAGCGTCAGGAATGTGCTATGGGCTGAGCCCAAGAGAGGTAGGCCTAATGCTCTGACCTTAAATGCAGGTTCATATTATTTCCCAGTTATAAAGTTAGTTTGAATGATTTAATTAAATAGTTATCTAAATAAATAAATAGTCATAATCATGATTAATTTGTGTGAAACAAATGAAAAAAGTAATTCATCTATTTACTGTTTTATTATGTTTGCTGTTTTTTATTTGTTATTTTCATATTTCTCAGGTCAGGAAACTTGCATTCCAGTGTGCAGTTCAGTACAACTGCAAGTTTCCAGAGTCGTGGCAAAAGTCCCAAACGGCAGGCAGGGACTGGTTTACATGCACTGGTTTCCTAAAAAGGAATAGGTCTCTTTCAGTCCAGAAACCCCAGGCCACCAGTGTAGCAAGGGCCACCAGTTTTAACATTCACACAGTGGGGCATTTCTTTCAGAACTTACAGACTGTATATGAGCGCCATTCTTTCTCGGGAAGAGAGGTGTGGAATATTGATGAAACAGGAGTGACTACAGTCCAAGCACCGGAGAGGATCATTGGCCCAAAAGGACAGCGGCAGATAGGGGCATTAACATCAGGGGAGAGGGGTACACTGGTGACTGTTGCTGTAGCCATAAATGCCTTAGGAAATTCAATCCCAGCTTTTTTTGTTTCTCCCCGTAAGAGGTTTCATGCACACTTCATCAATGGGGGACCACCTGCTTCAGTTGGCGTGGCAAACGGCTCTGGGTGGATGCAGAAGGAGGAGTTTGTGGAGTACCTTCATCACTTCACTAACCATGCAAAACCATCCCTTGAGTCCAAAGTGCTACTGTTATTGGACAATCACGCCTCCCATATATCCGTACCGCCATGCAGTTTTGCAAAGAACAGGGCATAGTCCTGCTTACCTTTCCTCCACACTGCACACACAAACTGTGTCCCCTTGATCGCACTGTTTTCCGGTCTTTCAAATGTAGGGTCAACACCCACTTGGATCAATGGATGAAGGCCAACCCAGGGAGAAACGCCAACATCTATGATCTTCCTGGCATCGTTGCCAAAGCGTTGCCGCAGGCAGTAACACCGGAGAACATCACATCAGGGTTCCGATGCACTGGCATTTGGCCCTACAGACCTGATGTTTTTCGAGAAGAGGACTTTTCTGCGGCGTATGTCACTGACAGGCCAGATCCAACCTCTACTTCCCTCACTCATGGCCCCTCTGCCTCAATGCCAGGCCCCTCTGCATTCCCTAAATTCATTTACTCGTTCAGCCCTTCTCATGTCAGGCCTTTCCCAAAGGCCTGTCCACGAAAGGCTGTGGCCAAGCCCAGAAAGCGGGTAGCAAGTACCATCCTCACCGACTCGCCCAGGAAAGAGGCTGTTGTGGAGGTGAAAAAAAACAAAAACACAGCATCCAACAATACCAAAAGAAGCTGCAGTGGGAAAAAAAAACAGATGTCCGCAAGTATCTCTAATGATAATTGTGTTGTCTGTGGAGAACATTTCACCGCCTCTGCCCCAGGGGAGAAATGGCTAAAGTGTGTATTCTGTGATGGTTGGTCCCATGAGCTGTGTACAGAGGGGAATAACTACTATGTGTGTCACATATGTGATGAGGACTAATCACACACATGACTCTGAGTTCTTCAATGTTGAGGATGAGTAGCCTACACACAGTGTTTTTTAAATGGTTAAATGTTTTAAAGAAATGAGTAGGCTACACACGGGTCTAATGGAAACCTTATTAATGAAAGAATGAATAAGTTTTAAATGTTGTAAAGAAATTAGTATGTAATGAGTGTATATTGGCCTACCAGAAACCTTATTAATGAAAGAATGAGTTTAATGTTATCTTCAAAATGAGTGTATGCACACTGGTAACCATTTTAATTAGAAGTTAACACATGGAGTATATAGGCTACACAAATGTTTAAATGTCTTGCTGAATTAAAAAATAAAGAAAAATATATTTACACATTTTAACATGTTTTTTAAAGTTTTTTTTTACAAATTGACAAATATATTCACACACAATGGTAATGGTTTGTAATAGATCCATAAATTAAACTATTATAATATGCAGAGTTAGTAAGGAAGTGTTTTATTAGGTGTGTAGCACAATGCTATTGAATTATTTGTGTTAAATCCAACTTTTTAACAAGTGTTACAGCCAACCCTCTACCTGTTACAACTAACCCCGCATATGGGGCAGGTTGTAACATTTCATCTATCGCCACTCTCGGGGGAATTGTTCAAGAACGGTAGGTCCTACAAACAAACTTCCAGTGCACATGTGTAGCAGAGATATGTATGTTGTTGTTGTTCTTGTATAAAAATATGAGCAGTAAAACTCGAATGGTTTTAGAAATATTTGGCCAAAACCAAAAAGTGTTACTTTGTTTCCCCCGCGCTACTGCAGACTGGATTCTGACGGCTGATTCATTTGGGACATTCTAAAACGCTTAACGTGAAGAAGCTTAACGTGGTTTAATGTATCTAAACAACGATCAATCATCACCAAATCTCTCATGGTCATATCTTGTCATGAACAATTAAGCCTGTGAAAAAAACTAAATCGAAATCCAACGATTACAGAACTTATCTCATGTTAATGTTTTATTCTTCATTGGCCCCTATGGCGAGGAAAAAGCTTAACGTGGTTTAATGTATCTAAACAACGATCAATCATCACCAAAATGATCTCTCATATTGCTCATCATAACCACTTAAAACTGTGAAACAATCTAACCCAAAGTCCAATTATTATGGACGTTATCTGACATAAAGCGACATTAATGATGTTCATGTCTTCTTCATCAGGTAAATTTGTAGTTAAAGTGACAGAACAAAAAACTGTCCAGTCACAGAAGTGTACATATATTCTAATGAATTCATTAATAAATCAGAAGTTATGATGATTCAAATACCTTATTTAATGCATTAATAAACGTATTGTTCCTGCATTAAGTCATGCATAAGATACTATAAATCCATGTATACTGATGATAGTTCATGAAGTGCTACATGAATGAATTAATGCTTTTTCATGCATGAAGTCATGCATGAATTCATGATAATTCATGTACCATTATTATAAAGTGTTACCGGTAAATTATCACCTTAGTTTTCCTGGAGGCACTTACATTTCTTAGAATTTTCATTCAAGTTGACAACAGTCAAGATGATGGAACACTAACCAATGTTATTTAATTACTAATCATGGTCTTAGAAAAATGTGTCCACATCTGTCCTCTTTCTTAAAATCACCCCATGGCACAGTGAGTGTGTGCTGTGGGCATTCTTAGGCTTTCATTAGGGCCTGCTTGTAAGACTAAAACATGCTACCATTCATTATTACACACAACATTAATAGCAGCTGTAACCGGTGCTGTGATAAGTTGGCTTTAATTGACTGATGTTAGAGAGTTCAATCAGATGCTTCACCATATTGAAGGATTTTTGTGATTGACAATTACCAACAATTTGATCGAACTTGTGGGCTATTGAAATTATATGTCATTGTATGTTTGTATGTTATTTCTAAACTTAGGCTGTGTTTGGGTGAGCAAGACACAATGTTAGTGTGGGCTCAGCCTAGAGCCGGCCCTGTTCAGATTGGTCGGTTACATTGTAAACATTGTTCTCTGAGTGAAGATACTGTCTTTAGACTCCGTGGCATATTCCATATCTATGGCGAGTCTCTGTTAGACAAACCTAGATAGATAGATAGATCAATTAACTATTTACACCATTTACACAACCATTGGCTTGCTAGCACTGCCAGACTAAGTGCCCTACCCAGTCACCAGACGTTACACTGGGCTTACCAATCCTACAAGACGCAAAGTTGTAGTGGAAGGATGGAAGTCACTCAAACTTGCCTGCCAGATGCAAAACTTGTTGAGTTGTAAAAAAAAAAATCCTAGCCCCTCTGGCTTTAGGGAATAAAGGAAAACAACTAAAAGAGAATGGGAGTTGAGGTATTTGCACCTGGATAAAAAGTAAACAATTAACTATGAACTAAGTTCACAGTTTCAAAAATGAACTAGTTCATAGTTCTTTTTTTCCATATGTAGCTGCGAGCTATTATTTTTCAAAATTATTGCCACAGCCCATATAGAACCACAAACAGCAATTATTTTATCAGTATGTGTCAGATTTCATCTTCATATCCAATTTTGAATGCTTATCCAACCAGGGTTTACATTAGCATTGAGGGGACAGCATTTCCCCATTGTTGCTTTAACATGCAGAAACTGGGCAGCAGGTTAATAACTACTGCCCATCCTCACAGCGCCCAGGGCACCACACACACACACACACACACACACACACACACACACACACACACACACACACACACAAGCACACACACACACACACACACACACACGCACACACAGTCACAGCTGCGGCTGGGAGATGACAACGGAGCCTACTGTATGCAGTTAATGGGATTTGGGTCGAAGATCTGTCTTGACTGTCTTTTGATTTTTTATTTGCTTGCATATACCTTGAAAGGCTAGCCTGGTGCTTCAGGTCAATTTTTCAGGTCTTTTTGTTTTGATGACGCATGCGGAGGTGCGACACTGGTGGCTGGTGTTTCCAGATTGCGTGTTTTTTCCACTACATATTAAAGCCTGTTTATGGTGTGTTTTAGCCAAGGGGGCAAGCCTGCCGCCTCAGAGGGAAGCCGCTATGGCACCATTTCATGCTACCCAAACCATCACCCCCCGTTAGCATTCCATTGACTGCCATTCATTTTGGCGTCACTTTGACAGCCAATAACTTTACATCTGCAGCGTTTAAAGACTGTATTTGTCCGTTGTTTATTTCTAAAGAAACACGACAATGTATAAAAGGATTCATTACCTTGTATCTCATGTTATGACTCCGTAGCAGACGTTTTTGTAAAAATAGGCTAACGGTTGGGTCATTCTGTATGTCCATTTCTTATATGTCTATTGTTTTAGCCGGGTTTTCGCCTGGAAGGCTCTATAGAAATATGGCACCCTATTGAACGACGTTAAACTGAGAGAGCGTGCCGTCATCAGAATGAAGGAGTTCACAGTAACGTTCAACAGGCAGTAATACAGTACGTTCAGTTCACGTTCACCCAAAATATGAACGAGTTCATAAACTATCGCTCAATGAACGCGTTCAGGCACAACACTGATTATATAGGTGTATACTATACTAGGCTATTCTATAAAATAAGCTACTATAAATGTTATGGTTTTGGTGTTTTGTCTTTTTGTTTTTTTGTTTGTGTTTTTGTTTTGTCTGTTTTGTATTTAGTTCTGTTTCCTGTTTTATTTTGAATTCTGTTTTCTTCTTGGTCTTGTCTAGTTTTACTTCCTGTCTTGTGTTTTCCGCCTGTCTGATTGTTCTGCCCCACCCTGATGTGTCTCACCTGTTGTATCACCTGTCCCTTGTTTGCTCGTTACCTCCTGTATTTAGTCTGTGTGTTCCCCTTGTCCTGTGTCAGATCATTATACTGTTTTTGGTTTTGTGTTCCTGTGAGTTTCTGCTTGAGCTCCTGCTTTTGTACTTGTGCTCTGTCCGTGCTCCCATTTTTTTATTCCCCGTTTCTTTGGATTTTCTTCATTTTGGATTCCTTCGGATTTTCTGTTGCACATTTTGGATTCCTTGAGTTTTGGTTAGTACTTTGCCTTTTTGTTAATAAAACCTTTTTTTGGACACTCTCCTTCTTTCCTGCCTCCGTTATCTCTGCATTTGGGTCCATTATTTCCTGCAATTCCACAACAGAATGATCTGACCAATTGGACCCAGCAGAGCGGCTTCTTTTTACCGGTGGGATCGCAGTTTTTGGTTATTTTCTTTCCACGTTGTTTTTTGCTCCAAGCTACCTCGACTATGGAGTCTGCACAGACTTGGTCAGAGGAACTTAGTGACCTAGTTTGTGATTTGGTCGAGCTCAAGACTATGTGGAAGGAGTCCGACAGTTTGTGCCAGAAGGAGGCTTTTCTGTCGCTTGCACGAGTGTTGGTGTCAGAGAAGCCCTGGCTCAGTGACACTATTCCAGACTGGACTAAACGCTTCATTTCCACCCCAGCTCATTCAACTGCTAAGGGGTTTTGCTTCTCCAAGCCTGCTAACATGCTAACTACAGGGTTTTTGTCCATCACCCAACCGGTTTCTCTGCCCACACTCATATCCAACGTTCCAGAACCTCCGCCTACCGTCATCCCAGGGTCTACCCATGGAGGCCGTAGGCGGAGAAAGAAACGACATGGTCCCTGTCACCAGACCCAGTCCGACCTCCCAGAGCCTCCACTGACGTGCCGCCCTTCTGTTCCTGTGCTGACGTGCCGCCCTTCTGTTCCTGTGCTGACATGCAGTCCTTTGGTTCCTGAGCTGACGTGCAGCCTTTCTGTTCCTGAGCTGACGTCCAGCCGTCCAGAGCCTCCGCTGACGTCCAGCCGTCCAGAGCCTCCGCTGACGCCCAGCCTTCCAGAGTCGACGCCGACGCTTCTCCCAGAGAAGCGTCGGCGTCCCTCCCAGAGTCGACGCCGACGCTTCTCCCAGAGTCGACGCCGACGCTTCTCCCAGAGTCGACGCCGACGCTTCTCCCAGAGTCGACGCCGACGCTTCTCCCAGAGTCGACGCCGACGCTTCTCCCAGAGTCGACGCCGACGCTTCTCCCAGAGTCGACGCCGACGCTTCTCCCAGAGTCGACGCCGACGCTTCTCCCAGAGTCGACGCCGACGCTTCTGAGACTTTGCCGGCCTCCGGGTCCCCTGAGTCCCGGCCGTGTGGCGGCCCCCTAGAGTCCCGGCCGTGTGGCGGCCCCCTAGAGTCCCGGCCGTGTGGCGGCCCCCTAGAGTCCCGGCCGTGTGGCGGTTCCACAGAGCCCCGGCCGAGTGGCGGTTCCACAGAGCCCCCTGAGCCCCGGCCGTGTAGCGGTTCCACAGAGCCCCCCTGAGCCCCGGCCGTGTAGCGGTTCCACAGAGCCCCCTGAGCCCCGGCCGTGTAGCGGTTCCACAGAGCTCCCTGAGCCCCGGCCGGCTAGCAGCTTCCCTGAGATTCCTGCCCCCCGTGTCCTGTCGGCGGTCCGGCCGATTCCTGCCCCCCGTGTCCTGTCGGCGGTCCGGCCGATTCCTGCCCCCCGTGTACTGTCGGCGGTCCGGCCGATTCCTGCCCCCCGTGTACTGTCGGTGGTCCGGTCGACTTCTGCACTGGTCATCGGTCCAGCTGACCCGTCGCCTGTCATTGGTCCAGCAGTTCCTTCGCTTGGTTCCGGTCCAGCAGTTCCTTCGCCTGGTTCCGGTCCAGCAGTTCCTTCGCCTGGTTCCGGTCCAGCAGTTCCTTCGCCTGGTTCCGGTCCAGCAGTCCTTTCACCTGTCTCCAGTCAGGCTGACTTGTCGCCTGTCTCCAGTCCGACTGACTTGTCTGGCTCCCCAGCTGGTCCTTCGCCTGCCCGGCCTCAGAGGGGATGTCTCCTTCTCCGCCGGCCTAGAGTGAGACATCGCCTTCGCCGCCGGCCTAGAGTGAGACATCGCCTTCGCCGCCGGCCTAGAGTGAGACATCGCCTTCGCCGCCGGTCCCCAGAGGGACATCGCCTTCGCCGCCGGTCCCCAGAGGGGCTCCACCTTCGCCGTCCAGTTCGGCCACCCGAGGGTTTTCGCCGTCACTGCAGGCCGCCTCGGAGCCATCGACGTCCTTCTCGGCCGCCTGAGGGGACCACCTTTGCCGCCAGCCCCCTGGGAGTTCCCCTCTTGCCGAGGCCTCCCTCAGCTCCCTGTCCCTAGTGGCCCTCTGGTTTCCCCTGGGCCTCTCCGGCTCTTCGTTCCCTGTGCCCCAGCGCTCTTCGTTCCCTGTGCCCCGGGGCCCTCTGTTCCCTGGGCCCTCTGTTCCCTGTGCCCCAGTGACTTTTTCCCTCCTCCGGACCCCCTCCGCCCTCCCTGGGTTGGCTTCTTGTTGTCTCTCCTCTGGTCCCCCACCGCCCTCCCTGGATTGCCTTTTGCTCTGCTCCGTTTTGTTTTGGACATCTGGGATCTGTCCTTTGGGGGGGATACTGTTATGGTTTTGGTGTTTTGTCTTATTTTGGTAGTCTGTTTTGTATTTAGTTCTGTTTCCTGTTTTATTTTGAATTCTGTTTTATTCATGGTCTTGTCTAGTTTTACTTCCTGTCTTGTGTTTTCCCACCTTTCTGATTGTTCTGCCCCACCCTGATGTGACTCACCTGTTGTATCACCTGTCCCTTGTTTGCTCGTTACCTCCTGTATTTAGTCTGTGTGTTCCCCTTGTCCTGTGTCAGATCATTATACTGTTTTTGGTTTTGTGTTCCTGAGAGTTTCTGCTTGAGCTCCTGCTTTTGTACTTGTGCTCTGTCCGTGCTCCCATTTTTTTTTATTCCCCGTTTCTTTGGATTTTCTTCATTTTGGATTCCTTTGGATTTTCTGTTGCACATTTTGGATTCCTTGAGTTTTGGTTAGTACTTTGCCTTTTTGTTAATAAAACCTTTTTTTGGACACTCTCCTGCTTTCCTGCCTCCGTTATCTCTGCATTTGGGTCCATTATTTCCTGCAATTCCACAACAATAAAAGGTTGATTAAATAGCCTTTAAAAAAGCTGTTGGATTTTAAACTAAGCTCAATGCAATAGGAAGGCTACTGAATAAACTGAAGCTCGACGATGCTGTGAATTGTACAAGTGAAGGTCTGTGCTGCAGACAGTGTGTTGAGATGTTCATAGAGTCCGTTATTCGAGTTTTAAATAACAATACACATTTTCATTGGCCCATCAGTATGCTTTGACTAGAGGAGTGACTATTCACCAATCGCATTCTAGATAGGCGGAGCCAGCACGTTCTCCAACTCTGGGCGACTGCTTTTTCCTTACAATACCGTTACTATCTCTATGGCTCTGCCGTTAATGGAGCAGAAACACTTAATGTCAGATAACGTTTTTTTTTTTGTCAAATACTTCAACCAGCATTTGAAGGAAGATCTATTAAGCAACATGGGTTCCTTCTATACGAAACAATTTGAAGCATTCAAATCCAAAATCCCAACAAACATCAGTGAGAGCATAAACAAAATTATAAAATCTCAAAATGAGTGGAAGGAACTTCCTGTTGATGGAATGGTTTTGTCTTTGTACTATATGCAGTCATACTTCCTCTATGAATTTCAAAGAGCCAGATGTGGGTTGGGGAACTACACTCTAAAATGGGGGCCCCCTGTTGCTCTGAGGGATGTTAAGATGCCCTCATTCTTTCCTTTAGAGAGAATAGTGGAACGAGTCAAGTCCAGTGTCAAAGATGAGCAATGTAGTGTTGAGAAACCTGCATCAAAACCTGCCTCAAAACCGTTGATGTCACAGACCTCCTTAGCAAGAACTGTGGTTGAGATGGACCTGGTGAGTCTGAATTCATCTTCAGGGGTGTTCATAGTTAAAAGTCCAACAAACGAGTCTGTCCATGTTGTTCAAAGCACCTCCTGCGGCACAACATACTCCTGTCCAAGTTCAGGGAAATGTTTCCACATACTTGCTGTGGAAATAGCTACTGGGCTGCATTTACCCACAAAACGTACATACAGCCTTTCTTTGATGCAGAAATGGGGTAGAGGGAGTGAGAGCAAATCTGGCAGGAAAAAACCTAGAACAAAGGACTATGATTACTCAGTCAATCCGGCCCCAGATTCACTCCTTTCACAAATGCATGAGTCTTTGTCACCTGGCAAGTCCCAAAAAGGGAATGATATTGATCATTGCAATAAAGACTCATCAAAACAACAGCTAGCCAGCAGCACCTATGATACTGAGCACCCTGATGTAGCAAGTTTCCCTCAGACAGACACTGTACCAGCAAATACCGAGAACAATACATTTGCTCCTTGGCTACATATAAAAAAAGCTGAGCCTAAGTGGTCATCAGTATCTCGCAGAAGCCAGTGTCTTGCTCCAAAGATCTGGCTTGAAGGGAAGACTATTGAGCAGGCCATTGAAAACTACATTGGTCAAGTGACAAAAGTGGACTCTGTTTTATGTGTGCCAACCTACATTTACCAGATGGCTGCAGTTTCGAATTTTGGCCCAATTTTGCAGTTCTGCGCAGCACAAAAGGCTCTGAATTTTGACACGATATTGATGCCCTTCAACACCGATGTGAAAGGTTCAGGCTTACACTGGGTTCTAGCTTCAGCAGATTTGAGGGATCGGGACATTTCCATCTACAATTCCATCCACAGCTCTGCAACTGCAAACACTGCCTGTTCAACACTTCTCAAAGTTGTGGCCTGTATTTTCACGCTGCTGGAGAAGATCTTCAGGTATCTGATTGGACTGTTACAGATGTCATAAATGTCCCACAACAAGGCAATGGATATGACTGTGGTGTTTTACTATTCTCTGCCTGTGCAGTCATCAGGAACGATCAATTAGGGCCAGTGGACAGCCACAAAGCTAGACTGTGGATCCAGTCTCTCGTTGAAGAGTACAAGCCAGGGAAACACAGACGGTCAGGCCTCTCCCAAAAAAAACTCCTATGTCACAGGAGAAAGGTGCAGTCATACGATGCGGAGACGAAGGCTGTACTAGTGAGGGAGAGAGACTACAAGTCCACTTGGAAAAGGCTACAGATGGATCATGCTAACACCAAGAACTGGACCCTGTGCTACTCATCCAGATGTAAGGGTGATCCAGAATACAGGGATGAGTACATTTTGTGTGTAATTTGTAGGCGGTGGTTTCACGTGAAGTGTATGACAGAAGATCGTGTAGTCATTGCTTGCACTGATTACCACAAATGTGTTATGTGCTCGAGCTGAACTGAACCTGGGCATTTTCACCTAACAAGCATACTGTGAGGGTCTTCCTTGTTTGTTGACAGAAGTCTGAGGGACAAAGCAAGAGACCGTTACAATAATGAAAAAAAAAAAAAAAGAATAGCAGTTCATATTACAGTTTCAATTGTTTACTTTTTATCTAGGTGCAAATACCTCAACTCCCATGCTCTTTTAGTTGTTTTCCTTTATTCCCTAAAGCCAGAGGGGCTAGGATTTTTTTTTTTTACAACTCAACAAGTTTTGCATCTGGCAGGCAAGTTTGAGTGACTTCCATCCTTCCACTACAACTTTGCGTCTTGTAGGATTGGTAAGCCCAGTGTAACGTCTGGTGACTGGGTAGGGCACTTAGTCTGGCAGTGCTAGCAAGCCAATGGTTGTGTAAATGGTGTAAATAGTTAATTGATCTATCTATCTATCTATCTATCTATCTATCTATCTATCTATCTATCTATCTATCTATCTATCTATCTATCTATCTATCTATCTATCTATCTATCTATCTATCTAGGTTTGTCTAACAGAGACTCGCCATAGATATGGAATATGCCACGGAGTCTAAAGACAGTATCTTCACTCAGAGAACAATGTTTACAATGTAACCGACCAATCTGAACAGGGCCGGCTCTAGGCTGAGCCCACACTAACATTGTGTCTTGCTCACCCAAACACAGCCTAAGTTTAGAAATAACATACAAACATACAATGACATATAATTTCAATAGCCCACAAGTTCGATCAAATTGTTGGTAATTGTCAATCACAAAAATCCTTCAATATGGTGAAGCATCTGATTGAACTCTCTAACATCAGTCAATTAAAGCCAACTTATCACAGCACCGGTTACAGCTGCTATTAATGTCGTGTGTAATAATGAATGGTAGCATGTTTTAGTCTTACAAGCAGGCCCTAATGAAAGCCTAAGAATGCCCACAGCACACACTCACTGTGCCATGGGGTGATTTTAAGAAAGAGGACAGATGTGGACACATTTTTCTAAGACCATGATTAGTAATTAAATAACATTGGTTAGTGTTCCATCATCTTGACTGTTGTCAACTTGAATGAAAATTCTAAGAAATGTAAGTGCCTCCAGGAAAACTAAGGTGATAATTTACCGGTAACACTTTATAATAATGGTACATGAATTATCATGAATTCATGCATGACTTCATGCATGAAAAAGCATTAATTCATTCATGTAGCACTTCATGAACTATCATCAGTATACATGGATTTATAGTATCTTATGCATGACTTAATGCAGGAACAATACGTTTATTAATGCATTAAATAAGGTATTTGAATCATCATAACTTCTGATTTATTAATGAATTCATTAGAATATATGTACACTTCTGTGACTGGACAGTTTTTTGTTCTGTCACTTTAACTACAAATTTACCTGATGAAGAAGACATGAACATCATTAATGTCGCTTTATGTCAGATAACGTCCATAATAATTGGACTTTGGGTTAGATTGTTTCACAGTTTTAAGTGGTTATGATGAGCAATATGAGAGATCATTTTGGTGATGATTGATCGTTGTTTAGATACATTAAACCACGTTAAGCTTTTTCCTCGCCATAGGGGCCAATGAAGAATAAAACATTAACATGAGATAAGTTCTGTAATCGTTGGATTTCGATTTAGTTTTTTTCACAGGCTTAATTGTTCATGACAAGATATGACCATGAGAGATTTGGTGATGATTGATCGTTGTTTAGATACATTAAACCACGTTAAGCTTCTTCACGTTAAGCGTTTTAGAATGTCCCTAATAAAGTGTTTATATAGATATTAGATAATAATAAAGTGTTTATATAGATATTAGATATAATAATAAAGTGTTTATATAAATATTAGATAATAATAAAGTGTTTATATAGATATTAGATATAATAATAAAGTGTTTATATAGATATTAGATATAATAATAGTGTTTGTATAGATATTAGATATAATAATAAAGTGTTTATATAAATATTAGATAATAATAGTGTTTATATAGATATTAGATATAATAATAAAGTGTTTATATAGATATTAGATATAATAATAAAGTGTTTATATAGATATTAGATATAATAATAGTGTTTGTATAGATATTAGATATAATAATAAAGTGTTTATATAGATATTAGATAATAATAAAGTGTTTATATAGATATTAGATATAATAATAAAGTGTTTATATAGATATTAGGTAATAATAAAGTGTTTATATAGATATTAGATAATAATAAAGTGTTTATATAGATATTAGGTAATAATAAAGTGTTTATATAGATATTAGGTAATAATAAAGTGTTTTTATAGATATTAGGTAATAATAAAGTGTTTATATAGATATTAGATAATAATAAAGTGTTTATATAGATATTAGATATAATAATAAAGTGTTTATATAGATATTAGATATAATAATAAAGTGTTTATATAGATATTAGATATAATAATAAAGTGTTTATATAGATATTAGATAATAATAAAGTGTTTATATAGTAAGTAAAATTTATTTCTATAGCACATTTCACAGATAAAAATCACAAAGTGCTTCACAACAAACGGGAGAAAACACAACAGTTATGAAAACCATTGCAGTGCCTAATCAAAAGGACAGAAGTACACATTAGACCGGCCTAGCCACCCTACAGTCTAGTTAAAAGCCTCTTTAAAAAGAAGGGTTTTTAACTGGGTTTTAAAATTTTCCACACAGTCCAAACAGCGTGTGGAAGGAGGCAAGGCATTCCACAACCTGGGTGCCACAGCTTGAAACGAACGGTCCCCTCTTGTTTTAAAATGAGTACGGGGGGCAACTAAAAATCTCTGACCTGTTGATCTCAAACTACGCGAGGATGTATGCAGCTGTATCAGGTCAGAGATGTATGCGGGCGCCTGTCCTTGCAGGGCTCTAAAAGTCAGAACCAATATTTTAAAATGTATTCTAAATTTCACTGGTAACCAATGGAGTGAAGCTAAGACAGGAGTGATATGTGCCCTTTTACTAGTGTGGGTTAAAAGCCTAGCGGCGGAGTTCTGTACAGTCTGGAGACGGCCAAGATCCTTCTTATTAAGGCAAATAAAAAGACTATTACAATAGTCTAATCGAGACGAAATAAAAGCATGAATTATCATCTCCAGTTCTGCCTTTGACACTAAAGGTCTTATCTTAGAAATGTTTCTTAATTGAAAGAAACAGTTTTTAATGAGTTGCTTCGAGTGTTTCTCCAAAGACATGGCCGCATCAAAAACAACACCTAAGCTCCTGAGACTCGGCTGAACAGACGAGCCTAGGTCACCGAGATGTTGTTTTATAAGAGGGATGCTCTGCTCAGGGGCAATGATTAAAGTTTCAGTTTTAGCCGAGTTCAACATTAAAAAGTTATCATTTAGCCACTGCTTGATCCCACTCAGACAGTTGATTAAAGATGACAGTATAAATAACTCAGTAGGCTTAAAAGAACAGTATAACTGAATGTCATCTGCATACAAGTGATAAGAGACATCTTTAAACTGGCTGATTATCTGTCCTAGAGGGAGTATATACAGAAGGAACAGAATCGGTCCCAGGACAGAACCCTGAGGAACACCACTCGATAAGCCTGCAGTATCTGACATGATCTGATTTATAAAAACACTAAAACTTCTACCGGTAAGGTAAGATGTAAACCATTTTAAAGCTGATCCAGATATCCCTAATAGATCCTGAAGTTTATCAATCAGGATATTGTGGTCAATAGTGTCAAAGGCAGATGTAAGGTCCAATAAAACTAACACTGTATGCTTCCCAGAATCTGCTGACATCAAAATATCGCTTGAAACTTTAACTAGTGCAGTTTCCGTTGAATGTTTTTTACGAAAACCTGACTGATATTTGTCAAAAATATCATTTATCTCTAAGAAAGTAGTAAGCTGCTCTGCTACCACTTTCTCTAAAATCTTAGCCATGAAAGGGAGTTTAGATATAGGCCTATAATTAATAGGTTGCAATGGGTCTAAACTGGGCTTTTTAAGAACAGGTTCAACAATAGCATGTTTAAAGAAGTCAGGAACCACACCAGTTAGAAGAGAAGTATTGATCATTTCTACAACACAGGGGCCAATACTATCAAAAACCTGCTTAAACAGTATAGTCGGGAGAACATCACTGTGGCCATTAGAGGGCTTCAACTTGTCTAGGAGAGTAGTAACATCATCTAATGACACTAGTTTGAAAGAGAAACACGGATGGAAAAGAGCCAAAGTACAAGCCTTGATATATGCAGGAGGTGGTAAAATGCTAGCTCTGATATTCTGAATTTTCTCTACAAAGAAGTTAAGGAAAACATTACTGTTTGACAGAGAGAGCACCGCAGTTGGAGACACAGAAGGCGAAACCAAAGAATTAAGGGTGTCAAACAAGAATTTGGGGTTTTTCTTATTAGAGGATATTAGCTGAGAGAAGTATTTAGTTCTAGCACTTTTCAGAAGATCATTTAGAGAAGCAGTTAATTCCCTAAGATAAAGTCTGTGAACTTCAAGTTTAGTTGTTTTCCATAAGCGCTCTATTTTCCGACGTTTACTTCTACAGCTCTGAATAGATGTATTTATCCACGGGCAGGGCTTTTTAAGAGAGACAATGTTTGATTTCATAGGAGCCACTACATCTAAAATTGCTAAACATTGGCTGTTAAAAGACTCAGCATACACATTTACATCACTACAACCCCTTAGCTGGCATGGATCAAACAAAATAGAAAACTTCTCAGCAACATCCTGGTTAAGAACTCTCCTTTGAGTCTTAATTCTCAGAGGCGAAGGGTCCAGAGGTAAGTTCAGGTTAAAGAAAACACAACTATGATCACTCACATGTACATCCTCCACACACACATTTACTATCTCAAGACCTAATGTAAAAACAAGGTCCAGGGTGTGTCCCTTTAAGTGTGTAGGTTCTGAGACATGTTGCGTAAAATTAAAAGAGTCAGTAATGGATAGGAGATCTGTAGCTGCAATACATGACATATCATCAATATGAAGATTAAAATCTCCAATAATTAAAACTTTCTCCAGCTTGATCATAGAGGTTAAAAAATCAGTAAAGTCAGTAAGGAAGATACCTGCAGGACCAGGAGGGCGGTAAATTAACACACAATAAAAAATGTTAACAGAACCGACCTTAATCATCTGTGACTCAAACGAGGAGAAGGTTTCGGAGTGAATTTCTCTGCATAAAAATCTGTCACGATACACAACAGCAAGGCTGATATTAGATATAATAATAAAGTGTTTATATAGATATTAGATATAATAATAAAGTGTTTCTATAGATATAAGATAATAATAATAAAGTGTTTATATAGATATTAGATATAATAATAAAGTGTTTATATAGATATTAGGTAATAATAACGTGTTTATATAGATATTAGATAATAACAAAGTGTTTATATAGATATTAGATAATAATAAAGTGTTTATATAGATATTAGATATAATAATAAAGTGTTTATATAGATATTAGATATAATAATAAAGTGTTTATATAGATATTATATAATAATAAAGTGTTTATATAGATATTAGATATAATAATAAAGTGTTTATATAGATATTAGATATAATAATAAAGTGTTTATATAGATATTAGATAATAATAAAGTGTTTATATAGATATTAGATATAATAATAAAGTGTTTATATAGATATTAGATATAATAATAAAGTGTTTATATAAATATTAGATAATAATAAAGTGTTTATATAGATATTAGATATAATAATAAAGTGTTTATATAGATATTAGATATAATAATAAAGTGTTTATATAGATATTAGATATAATAATAAAGTGTTTATATAGATATTAGATAATAATAAAGTGTTTATATAGATATTAGATATAATAATAAAGTGTTTATATAGATATTAGGTAATAATAAAGTGTTTATATAGATATTAGATAATAATAAAGTGTTTATATAGATATTAGGTAATAATAAAGTGTTTATATAGATATTAGGTAATAATAAAGTGTTTTTATAGATATTAGGTAATAATAAAGTGTTTATATAGATATTAGATAATAATAAAGTGTTTATATAGATATTAGATATAATAATAAAGTGTTTATATAGATATTAGATATAATAATAAAGTGTTTATATAGATATTAGGTAATAATAAAGTGTTTATATAGATATTAGATATAATAATAAAGTGTTTATATAGATATTAGATATAATAATAAAGTGTTTATATAGATATTAGATAATAATAAAGTGTTTATATAGATATTAGATATAATAATAAAGTGTTTATATAGATATTAGATATAATAATAAAGTGTTTCTATAGATATAAGATAATAATAATAAAGTGTTTATATAGATATTAGATATAATAATAAAGTGTTTATATAGATATTAGGTAATAATAACGTGTTTATATAGATATTAGATAATAACAAAGTGTTTATATAGATATTAGATAATAATAAAGTGTTTATATAGATATTAGATATAATAATAAAGTGTTTATATAGATATTAGATAATAATAAAGTGTTTATATAGATATTAGATATAATAATAAAGTGTTTATATAGATATTAGATATAATAATAAAGTGTTTATATAGATATTATATAATAATAAAGTGTTTATATAGATATTAGATATAATAATAAAGTGTTTATATAGATATTAGATAATAATAAAGTGTTTATATAGATATTAGATATAATAATAAAGTGTTTATATAGATATTAGATATAATAATAAAGTGTTTATATAGATATTAGATAATAATAAAGTGTTTATATAGATATTAGATATAATAATAAAGTGTTTATATAGATATTAGATATAATAATAAAGTGTTTATATAAATATTAGATAATAATAAAGTGTTTATATAGATATTAGATATAATAATAAAGTGTTTATATAGATATTAGATATAATAATAAAGTGTTTATATAGATATTAGATATAATAATAAAGTGTTTATATAGATATTAGATAATAATAAAGTGTTTATATAGATATTAGATATAATAATAAAGTGTTTATATAGATATTAGATATAATAATAAAGTGTTTATATAAATATTAGATAATAATAAAGTGTTTATATAGATATTAGATACTAATAAAGTGTTTATATAGATATTAGATATAATAATAAAGTGTTTATATAGATATTAGATAATAATAAAGTGTTTATATAGATATTAGATACTAATAAAGTGTTTATATAGATATTAGATATAATAATAAAGTGTTTATATAGATATTAGGTAATAATAAAGTGTTTATATAGATATTAGATAATAATTAAGTGTTTATATAGATATTAGATATAATAATAAAGTGTTTATATAGATATTAGATATAATAATAAAGTGTTTATATAGATATTAGATAATAATAAAGTGTTTATATAGATATTAGATATAATAATAAAGTGTTTATATAGATATTAGATAATAATAAAGTGTTTATATAGATATTAGATATAATAATAAAGTGTTTATATAGATATTAGATAATAATAAAGTGTTATATAGATAAGATTAGATATAATAATAATAATAATAATAATAATAATAATAATAATAATAATAATAATAATAATAGTGTTTATATACAACCCCAAATCAGAAAAAGTTGGGACAGTATGAAAAACACAAATAAAAAAAGAAAGTAGTGATTTCTAAATGTACTTTGACTTGTATTTCATTGCAGACAATGTGAACACAAAATATTTCATGTTTTGTCTGTTCAACTTAATTTCATTTGTAAATATACATCCTTTCCTGTCATTCAGACCTGCAACACATTCCAAAAAAGGTTGGGGCAGGAGCAATTTAGGGCTAGTAATCAGGTAAATTGGTTAAATAATGATGTGATTTGAAACAGGTGATGTCAACAGGTGATTGTAATTATGATTTGGTACAAAAGCAGCATCCAAGAAAGGTCTAGTCCTTTAGGAGCAAAGATGGGCCGAGGATCGCCAGTTTGCCAACAAATACGTGAGAAAATTATTGAAATGTTTAAAAACATTTGCTTATTTCACCTTCAACAGTGCATAACATAATTAAAAGATTCAAGGAATGAGGAGGAATTTCAGTGCGTAAAGGACAAGGGCGCAAGCCTAAGCTGAACAACCGTGATCTCCGATCCCTCAGGCGGCACTGCATCAAGAATCGTCATTCATCTATAAGCAATATCACCACATGGGCTCAGGACTACTTTGGCTAACCTTTGTCAAGTACCACAATACGTAGTTACAGCCACAAATGCCAGTTAAAACTGTACTGTGCCAAAAGGAAGCCCTATGTTAACAGTGTCCAGAAGCGCCGTCGACTTCTCTGGGCTCAGAGGCATCTGGGATGGACCATCACACAGTGGAAACGTGTACTGTGGTCAGATGAATCAGTATTTCAGGTATTTTTTGGGAGAAATGGACGCCGTGTGCTCCGGACCAAAGAAGAAAAGGATCATCCAGACTGTTACCAGCAACAAGTCCAAAAGCCAGGGTCTGTCATGGTATGGGGTTGTGTCAGTGCCCTTGGCAAAGGTAACTTGCACTTCTGTGATGGCACCATTAATGCTGAAAAGTACATAGAGATTTTGGAGCACAATATGCTGCCTTCAAGAAGACATCTTTTCCAGAGACGTCCATGCATATTTCAACAAGATAATGCAAAACCACATTCTGCACACATTACAAAGTCCTGGCTGCGGAGGAAGAGGATACGGGTACTTGACTGGCCTGCCTGCAGTCCCGACCTGTCTCCAATAGAGAATGTGTGGCGCATTTTGAAGTGCAAGATGCGACATCAAAGACCTGTCGTGGAATTAATTCCTAATAACACGGGGCAAGTAAATAAAAGGTTTAAAGCTTGTAGTGAAACAAATGAAGACCATCGAGCAGAAACCAAAGTCTGGTTATTGAGTGTTTATTCTCATTTGCAAATGGAGAAACGCTGTAACACATCCACCTCGGTGGCTATGCAAGAGCGCTCTGAGTCTTTAACTCACAGAAAACCAACATATAGAGAATCAAAACAAATGGTGACGGCTTTCCTTCCCCCCCCCCCCCTCATGGATCTTACAAAGACCCAGTTACACAAACAAAAAGCAAAGAGTCATGTCATGCCTTTTGGCCAAGTTAAAACCCAAGTCATAACACCTTTCCTTGTATCAGCTGCTGGGGAATAACCAAACTGTTTTAGAGACACTGTAGGATATTGTTTACGGTGTCTAATCTAAACTTGTTCTAAACACACGTCAGTAAAGACCTCGGGAAAAAGACACTTCAGTCTTCAGTTAATCAGAGTTTATAGTTTTAGCTGTTCATCTGTTAGAAACCATTTTCTTATGTTAACACATACAGTAAACAGATTAATCCTAATAAAAGAATGTGCTTTAGAAGTATTTTGCCATTACATTTCACCCTTTTGATTACAAAATAATCACATAAACAAAAATTACTTTAAAGATTAAAGCACTTGGCCATATAGCTATATATATACATATATCACAAGTGGTCTTTGAGGAATACAAAAATAAAAATCCTCTGTGTAAATCAGGAATAATAAAAATACAAAAATAGTCTGTAATCAGAGCTAAAGCTTAAACCCTCTGTGTGTCTGAACCTATCCATGTGTACAGGGAGTGCAAGTGTACCCCTCCTGGTAATTGAAACCAACCTGTCATGACTCCACACAACTCCTAGCATTGAGCAACACAAATATAATCACCATAAGAAAAATAAAACAAATAATTAGCATTATAAAGCATCACTGGCTGTGTCGCTGAAGTTATCCTTGTTCCTAAGCAGCTGGAATAACTCAGTAGTCTTCAGTGGTCTACAATGCCTGGTATTGGATCATACTTGTCATGAACAGAGATGAAAACATTTTCCTGATTAGTGGAATGAATGGACGGTGACAAATAGACCAGGCTACATCTTCCAGCCCATAAGGGAGTCAAAATCTAATAATGTGAGGAAGAAGTGAACACACATGAGTGATTGTAACCTGAGTCACGCTTGAATTTCCTAAATAAACCAAGCCAGATATTAGTAAATAAAAAATGCATCGTCAATATAAGCTAAAGAAATCCATTGATTTGTCCTAATTTCAAGCGTTTCGGTCAAAGGTTGTCTATGTGGAATGTCAGATATGGGCGATGGAATTATTTCTATATAAAATATGTATACAAATATATGTATAATATGTAGGGCTGGGCGATAAAACGATAACGATATGTATTGCGATAGACATGTAATCAATATCAATAAAAAATGCGTTCGATAAAAGTTCGATAATTTTTTTTATTCGTCGGAAGCATACTGTCTATGGTCGGAAGAGGAAGAAACCAGAGGTTTCAAAGCAAGTTTGGTTGCATGAACAAAGGCACTCAATCTCTGGTAGCTGTGGAAAATAACAGCCTTATTGATTGTTGCTCTCACACAAGTTGCATGCACACTTATCTCTTTTCTTTATTTGTAACAGGACGCAGCAACAGGGCCTGCGCTCAATGAGTTACCAGGGAGTAAGCCCAGCTGTATAGATAGGAGAATCTAACTGCCTGCTATAGAGAAGCAGAACAATAGGCATTGTCTATACATCAGGGGACTGGTTTGAGCTAGGTTAGTGAACATATTGAGAATGTTATGCAACATGGGTGTAACCTTTAGTGTATGTGTGTGTGTTTGAATCTCAATAAAAGGGGCTGAAAGAGTGAGAGAAAGCAGGACACACATGGTCAGTGCAGGCTGCGGAGTCTGTAGTGTGTCCTCCTTCAGCTGAAGCCTATTGTATGATCAAACTTACTGTGTCTGTGAAGTTATTACTATGTATTACAGAGAAGAAGTCCTCGCCTGGGAGTGCACCTTGGAAGCACAACATAGCCTAGCAACGTAGGGAGTGACACGCTAACAGCCAATCATGTAACAGTATTGTGTTTGGTTGCGCCATATCGTTGTCTCGTGTTGGATTCTTCAATAACAGAACCGCCGTGGAGTGATAAGTGGAAAATGCGTGAAGCAGCGAGCGCGGAAGTTCTTGATGAAACGGGAAATGTCAGCTCGCCAATATGGCAGTTTTTTGGATTTTATAAGTCTGACCGTAGTCAGACCAATGTCGTCTGCAAATTATGCAAGACCACCGTCCGCACCGCAAACCTGTTTTACCACCTTAGCCGCGCTCACCGTTTGGAGCACAGCCGTGTTCGCCAGCAACGTCCAACAACATCTGCAGCTGGAACCCCGCACAAGCAGCAGAGCACCACGGAGAGGTACTCTCAGCGCCTTATGACGGTAAAAGCTAAACGGTACAAATAAATAACGGAGGCAGTGGCATATCATATAGGCAAAGACATGCTTCCGCTGAGCACTGTTGAGAAGCCAGGTTACCACCCCCCCACCATGTACGGTTTAGGCTGTACCGTGACTGTTAGACGGAGAAAAATAATAACTGTTACTGTACTGTATCAGGTTAGTTTTTTATGTTACAGATGTAAAGTCTACCTCAGTTTTATTTCAATTTCTCCAATGTTTACAAAACACTGCACATATTTTAAAACACTTCATTCACCAGAAGTGTTCATTGTGATTTTAGACTTATGTTTCCATTTGAATTATTTGAGTGTTTTCCATGGTTGTGTTGACATTTCTGCTTTTATAACTGAGAGGATTATAATCGGAGGAAGGTTAAGCTTAAAATAAAAACGTTTAAATTGAATACATCTTCTCCTGGTCCTTATTTTAAATAGGTCATAAAAAATATCAATAATTATCGATATCGACTGATATGAAACACTTATATCGTGATACAGTTTTCAGCCCAGCCCTAATAATATGTATATAAAGTATGTCTTTCACTGTGTAAACATAGCATATGTAGATTTCAGCTCGCCCACCATGTAACCCCCCTTCCCTACACAAGAAATAGTCGCAAGGGTTAAGCATGAAAGTAGAGGTCATTACGTCAATCAATGGTTTATCATATCTTTCTAATATCACAAATGCAACCACCACAAATGCAGTAACAAAAAATAAAAACACCACAATTTCTGAACCCCCGAATTGTCGTGGAGGGTACCATTTCCGTCGTTTCCGGTCTGACTGCTCCATTTGTCGTTTTTCTCAACCACCAGTTGTTTTGTGGGAACAAAAGTGGAAAGAAAATACACTCTCCTCTGAAGCCTCAGAGAAGTCAAACAGTCTGTCAGTACCTAAACTGTGTGTGTTTTCGTTGCTGAGCAGAGGTGCAGAGTGAATTGTTCCTTCAGTATTCAGCGTCACTGTTGTTTCCTGCAAAAAGTTTAATCAGTGGCCATACCAGTATGTAGGTCAGTTTTTCACTCTTTGATGCAAGGTGAAGTTATCACCCTTTTCCCACGCAGTCTTCTTGTCGGTTGCTGAGAGTAGCACAGAATCGCCGTCTGTCAGGCTCGCTCGCAGTTCTCCACCGTAGGCGACACAACGGAAATTGTTGTCGCTTGATGTGAGTTGTCGCAAACCCAGCTGCTTCACTCTGGACCCGGGCCGCTGCTCCTTTCCGGTTCAGGAACCTGCTTGCAGTGTGTGGCGTTAATCCATGTGGCTCTCTCTGCTATCTTTACTGCCGTGGGTGTCCATTCTCCTCCTGCTGTCCTTCACTAGCACCAGGTCTCCTGGTTTGAGTTGATGCAGCGCCCATTCCACTTTCCTTGGCAAGTCTGCTAAAAACCCAGGAAACTCATGGTAGAGAGAGCGCAGAAGAAAATTGTACACAACATTTCACCTGTCCTTTTCGCACTGAGCGGTGGAGGGAAGATGTCCTATCCCTAAAGATGTTTTTGTTCCCAGAGGGAAATCTCAATCGGACTGAGATTACAGCAAGGATCTTTTCGCATTAAACGGTAAAGCCGTTGTCCAAAGGAGCTCTGTGTTTGCACAGTATTGACCATTCAAGTGATAAGCACAGTGGCGCCTGATCTCCATGCCACCATCCATACTCATTTAGTGAACCTTAAAAATTTACAAAGTCTTTCTTCTCCTCCTTAATTTACTCTATAATAATCCATATAAAATGTGCTTAAAGGAAACACTTGTTCTGAAAGTTGCTCCCTTTAGGCCCAAATTACTCTAAGGGTTGTTTAGTGCAAGTCAATCAGAATTAGAAAAATACAAAGACTGTATTTAAAATAACTAAGGACTGGGAAAATTAAAAATGAACACAACAATGTTTTGGTACCGCATAACTATCATAGACATATCAATTATTTAGTATTTGATCTTAATTATGACTCCTCAGAGCTGTCAGTGATGATGGTACTAAAAGGTTTCCCCATCACACTATCCTATTTTAATAATATTTTGAAGCCAACACTACAAACTTAGTTATGAGCATTTTATTAGGCCATTAATGTTGAAAAGCTACCATGCAAGTTATGATGTCATTTAAAGCTACAGCTAGCTGGCCACTTGGATAAAAACATCTCAATATTTGTTTACACCAATCAGATCATTTGTGGAATCAAATCCACCTCCCTCTGTCTCTCCCTGGTGTTCCTAATGGCATTAGGGGAAACTTTATCATGTTTCAGCTAATTTTGCATTACTAAAATATGTTTCTGAAAGAAGTTTAGGTGAGAAATAGGCAATGAACTAACAGAATATTGATAATTTTTTATTCAATTTGGCATTCAGTTTTACTGCAGTTCATGAGCAGTCATTTGAGACTATGCAGAGATTCCTCGGCTCTGATTTGTAGTTAATCTTGGAAATTTAGGAAAACAGAGGAACATCATCTTTTCACAGACTGTCTGTGTAATGTGCTACCGTTTTTAGTCTAAACAAATTACCTACTGAACCTTAACTGTTAATAAAAATTTACTTAAAAATCCAAATGATGTGAACACTTTATACTTTTAACATCTTATTTATGAAGCTACTATTATCCCTCCTGTTTGAGGCATGTAAAACACATGACTCAAACACTCAGTATATATAAATAATGTTTTAGTGGTTTCTCCATTAACACTGTCCTGTCTTACACAGAAATACCTGTATAAAAGCAACAAAAGTTAAAACACCAATCACCAAAACAAAACGTTTTCAACATCATGTTAATAGTTTAAACAATTTTATCATATAGTAACTAAAATGCAACCAAAATCTATAGTGCAGTTCTGCTGAAATCCCACTAGAGTACAATATTAAATGCTGATAGAATGTAATCTCTATAAACCTGAATCAGTTTCAATATTGTCTTAACCAAGAAACTCAGATAAACCCAACAAAACTATGTAGTTTATCTTATTTATCATGTTTGCAACACAAGGTAATACTAATTGCTGTCTAGTATTTAGCATAGTCACAAATTTAAACTAAGCACTGAGTGCTTCAGTCTGTTTATCCAATTTGTATTTTGAAATCATATCACATTGTACGATCTATGCCAAGACGTGTATCAAAATCAACATTGCTGAACCTAAAATCGAAATCCAAATGTCTCCTTCCTCCACATGCACAACTCCTCCCCCATCTTATCTTTGGGTGTGTGTGTGTGTGCAAGCCCCCACCTTAGCTGCTCCCTGTAAGGAAAGAAAACAACACTCCTCCTTTTGCATTGTAACACACATCTATTCAACGCCTCTAAGAAAATGTTGTTCCGAGCAATCCTGTCAGCCAAATAAATGGTTTTAGCAGCTAATTGATTTGTACGTATATTGGATAGACAGCTCAACAATGATAATACAGTAATAAACATGTTTCATGTACAAAAAACCCCAAACTATATATCAGATCACAGTGATATCTAACTGTTTCTGACAAAAACTCCAATGTTCTCTCTATCTAAAAAAAAATCTTTGTGTGCACACAGTTTATCAAAATATGGTTAAAAATGACTCCAACAGCCAATAAGGAGTTAGGAAGCGAGAACCTGTACGGTTACATCGATCGCTTCCTGTTTTATCGGATACTGATGTTTTTGAGGCCGGTAGTCAGAGCACGGAGTGATAACGACAGGCTGACAATTTTTAATCAAACCGATGTCATATTTGTGCGTCGCCCAAAGATGATGCGGCACCTGGGATAATAATGGCGAGATGTCTGTTTTGTCATGAAAATAGGTGTGTGTTGTAACCGCTGGTTCACTCAATATGTAAACACTGCGTGTACAAGACACACGTTGTGATAAGAGCTTCCTATAACACCCAGTCGAGGGAGAGAAGAAAACCTCTTTATCAGGAGTCTCTGTCCAGTCTGTCAGTCTGTCACAATTCTGGACCCAAGGTCCCAAAACTGCCCACGGATCTGTGGGAGATTTTGACAAAGAAATATGTGGCTGGGAGTGAGACAATCTGAAAAACACACTGTGTTTATCAGTCAAGTTGATCAATACTGCACAGTTAACTCCCTGCCAGTATATGTAAGAACACTCCAGCTCGTCGAATAATTCTTCAAAAAATGTTTCAGCCTATTCTGTGTCCGGCTCTGATGAGACAAAAGAAGCACAATGAACACTCTGTGATTCCATCAGCTCAGCTGTGGGTGATACAACTTTTTCTGTTTTCAGCTGGGACAAAAATGTAAAACTAAAGGAACACCTCTGTAGGCAACAACTTACTCTTCCTCAGCCAGGAGGTTAACAGTCTGGCAAAGAGAAACACTTGGAATTTAAACAAAAGTGTGCATTTCCAATGTGTCAAGAATAATCAGTCAAAGAATGATTTTTATCAAGACGCACAACTGGAAACATGGAAACAACCCTAATACCAAAATAGACACATTAAGTGTCTGCCTATAAGTTTACAACTCATACTTTGTAGGAAGCAAAACTGAGCCTTTTTCTATTTGTTTTATGGATCCTAAAGATCAGTAATACACATAAAAAGCATAAGAGTGGTTCATTCTTTTTTCTAGCCTTTCCAGAGAGGAAAGAAAAACAACCACTAGTCTGTCAGAAAACTTTCTGATTTGTCGTTCAGTTTTACCTAAAAATAGAATTAGTAAACTCAATTTACCCAATAAGGAAATGACCAGTGAGCTGTTGTATGTCAATCCTTTTAAAACTCTAATAATTAACTTTATAACCCCATGGTGTCAAATACCAAGAATGAAGTGGGCCTACTATAACTATACACAATTAGGCATTTCTTATCCACCTTATTCCTAGCTCCCATGATACCTTGCGTGAATTATGGGCACGACTTCCGGAGCCGGCGATTGCCATGGTAACAGTCATAAACAGTCATTGCGGGCTTTCAGCGTTTGGGAAATAAAACATGTGGGAACACAGCCTGTTACACCTCAAACGGGACAATGTGATTATACCTCCGCCTTCTGCTATTGAGAGATGGGAGGACGACCTGAAAAAGTGGCCTCAGATAACGGACACTAGCATATTTAGCTACTTTATCAACTCTGTTGCTACGAACGGTGAAGCGATGAATAACCTGGAAAGCTCGGAGTCTTATCAGTACCTCCACAGCAATAAAGTCGGTCGCATTTATTTGGGACACAACCTTGTCTACCTTAAACATACTGTCTATGACCTTAAAGCAGACATAGAGCCTAGTCAGAGCCTTACAGTCCCATCACGGTCCTGGGTTTTAGTTTCATCGTCAGGTGAAATACAAACAGCTGGTGCTCGTGTTGCTGGACCAGGGCGATCCTGCAGCCATGCAGGTTCAATACTTTGGAAGGTAAAGTGTTGATTATTTTGATAGTTCAATTTTTTTTCAATGTATTTTGTAATATTAGTTTGCAACTAACAACAGATTTAGCTTAGTCTGGGTGTTATAGGCTACAGCCGCAAACAGCGCAGCAGGTACCAGAGCTCCGCAATGACATCTAATAACAATAATAACAACATATGTTTAAACACAAACCAGTTTCAGTTACATTATAGTTAAAATTACTTTAGAAAGAAACACTGTTGACGGCTGGCTGGGGCCAGAGCCATGTCTTCCTCTGTCACTCTGGCTGGGGTTAACGTTAACGTTACTAGGGAAACGGCTGTCTGCTATCTCACCGGAAGTTGCACCCATAATCATTTCTACAGTAGCCCCCCCGAGAATAAGGTGGATAGGATCTAAAAAGATCAGTATGTTGGTTAAACCTGTCTATAACAATCTTTTTACCCTATCGATTTGTCCCTAATAGCAAACAAAAAAACCTGTGTATCAGTGCGAAGCATTTCTTCATTGCATGAAGCAGTGTGTGTGTCTTTGAGTGTGTCTGTGTTACCGTCCTCAGTCAGCTTTGAGACAATCAGTAAGTCAGCGTGTTTTTCTCCCTCTGAGATGTTTGTGCTTTCTTCTTCGGGCAGTACATACCCAATGTCCAAAGTCCTTGCAGTACCAACAGTGGTCTGGGTTGTAGGGCTCATTATTTCGTCCACGGTACCCTCCTCGGCCTCCTGGCCTGGCGCGACCACGCTCTTTGTGGCCGCTGCCTTTTCCGGGTCCGCGCTCCATATGTTGCCCACCAGCCTGTTGTTAACATGCAGACATACACTTCAAACATGGTTTTGTCAAGTCTCTTACTTTGTTTGTTCTTTCTTTGGTCCTGTTGTTCCTTTCCACCTGATGTAGTGTGGACTGCTGTGGCGGTTCTGTCCGGTAGTCGGGTCTGAGGTTTTGGACGACGGTGCACAGAAATATGTGTCCTCTTCGTCCTCTCTCTTTCCCAGCTCGTCCTTCCTGGTTGTATAGGACTGGAAAACTCAGAATATGGACGTGGGTTAGGTTTGTGGAGCTGATGAGGAGGTTATAGGTGTATGTGTGTTATAGCATTCTTTCCCTGTATCTACTTTACGTTTCTTTCATCCATACATTGAAACAAACAAACAAACAATCCTTAATTTGGTTTAAAACCTATTGTTTCAATCGTTTTTCTTTCTTTCAGCTTTCTCTCTGCTGCTTCCATATCTTGTTTAAGCCTTCTTAATTTTACAACAGAAAATGACCCATTTTCTGGAAAACCATAACTTTTTGACCAATCAGATAGGCATCTCAAACAACTTTGTCCATATTTCCGTTCCATTTCCCCCACGATCGGGCCCCCTGGGCCTGTGATTTAAAACTTTTGTTTCCCCTTTTCACCAAAAGTCAAGTAGCTACTTTTACAATCAGGACCGTCGTCCCAAAGGCTCCGTTTATTGGAAAACTGAGAAAAATCCTAGACCTGTGCGCCTCTCAATCAGGACCAACTGTGAGAAAAAGCGTCTGCAACAGTTTTCTAATGAACCAAAACTGCCAAAAACTATTTTGGGAGAAGAAGCTGTCCTTAACAGTGACCTGCCCGTTCCTTGAAACCAATCCTTCCCTACCTCTCCACACGCTCATCTACATAAGAGCCTAGGTCATTTTGGCGTTTTACGCGAGTGTGTGGAAATGGTATTCAGGAAAGTAATGCCCGTTGGTAGGTTCGCGGTCTCTGTTATTAAAATGTTCACACCGAACCGGAGGAAACTGAGGAAATATGTCCGTATTTCTTTGCCGAAATGCCTCCTGTAATAGTCCTTATTTCTGGTTATTGAATGGTTAAAATCACCCCTTCAATAACCCAAATAAAACCGAAAAAAAAACCAGTTTCAATTACTCAAATACTCAGTCTTTGTTTTCCCTGGTTCTTCATCAACAATTATGATTCTTCTCAATTTGTTTTTAGGGTTCGTTTAAAAAATATTGAATTTCCAATTAAATCCGTTAAAATTTGATCTTACCCGTGTTGGTTGAAATTGTTTTCCGTTCGTTTGGAATGGAGTGGAACAGTCGAGAGTCTCTCCCCTCCCTGACCTCTTTCTCTCAAGAAAACCCTTTTTATGGTCGAGGTTAGAGGCAGGAGATTAATCTCCTGGTTCGCGAGACTTCAGGGCCTGGAGAGATCTCTTCTTGTGTCCATCCATCCCGGGTTTCGGCACCAAAATTGTCGTGGAATTGATTCCTAATAACACGGGGCAAGTAAATAAAAGGTTTAAAGCTTGTAGTGAAACAAATGAAGACCATCGAGCAGAAACCAAAGTCTGGTTATCGAGTGTTTATTCTCATTTGCAAATGGAGAAACGCTGTAACACATCTACCTCGGTGGCTATGCAAGAGCGCTCTGAGGGCCAGATGTACTAACGCTTTTGCGCCCACTTCAGGCGTATTTGTGTCGCAACGTGCGCGTAAAATCATGGCGAGGTACAAACAGGCCGCAATGATGTAAAAGCGCAAACTGCATGTCGTGGGAGCTGAAAAGGGCAAATTGCGTTTTTCGTGTCATGCATATTTATTCATGAGAGGGTCGCGGGGAAAGTGGGAGTTTACCGTAAAGAGATGGGAGGGGAAGCGTAAAGAGCGCTTAATTACGTATTCCGCGGTATGTACAAACACCGCCAGTGATAGCGCGCCTCTATTTTGCGGTGAAAATTCTCCGCCTCTTAAAAGCAGGTGTAAACCTGGAAGCGGGTTTCAAAGTTCAAAGATTTCAAAGAAATCAAAGATGACATCGAATCTCCGACTCAGAGTTCACATTCCAGCAGTTGTTAAACTCCTCGCTACATTACAAATATTGGCATCAGGATCATTTCAAACAGTCATAGCATCAGCAGTGGGAATATCGCAGTCTGCACTCAGCCGTATCATAGCACAAGTACTTACAGTTTACGGTATAGTGGGCGGAGAAAGGCGCTAATTACGGATGACCTGCAGGTTTGGTAAATATGGCGTAAACTACGGTATCATTGCGTTCGCTATCTGCGGGTGAGCCATGGCGCTGATAACGCTACGTTCGCAAATGTACGTACATCTGGCCCTGAGTCTTTAACTCACAGAAAACCAACATTTAGAGAATCAAAACAAATGGTGACGGCTTTCCTTCCCCCCCCCCCCCCCCCCCCCCCTCATGGATCTTACAAAGACCCAGTTACACAAACAAAAAGCAAAGAGTCATGTCATGCCTTTTGGCCCAGTCAAACCCAAGTCATAACACTTTCCTTGTATCAGCTGCCGGGGAATAACCAAACTGTTTTAGAGACACTGTAGGATTTTGTTTACGGTGCCTAATCTAAACTTGTTCTAAACACACGTCAGTAAAGACCTCGGGAAAAAGACACTTCAGTCTTCAGTTAATCAGAGTTTATAGTTTTAGCTGTTCATCTGTTAGAAACCTTTTTCTTATGTTAACACATACAGTAAACAGATTAATCCTAATAAAAGAATGTGCTTTAGAAGTATTTTGCCATTACAGACCCCGTACTGTTGCCCACCTTAAGACTTGTTTGCAGCAAGAATGGGACAAAATTACACCTGAAACACTTCATCACTTGGTGTCTTCAGTCCCTAAACGTCTTTTAAGTGTTGTGAAAAGGAATGGCAACATTACAAAGTGGTAAATGCTTTACTGTTCCAACTTTTTTTGAAATGTGTTGCAAGAACCATAAAAACAAAAACAATAAAAATCATGAGGAACACATTAAATGATGTGCTGTTGTATTGTCTGCAATGAAATACAAGTCAAAGTACATTTAGAAATCACTACTTTCTTTTTTTATTTGTGTTTTCTATACTTTTTCTGATTTGGGGTTGTAGATGATATTAGATATAACAATAATAATAATAATAATAATAATAAAGTGTTTATATAGAAGATATTAGGTAATAATAAAGTGTTTATATAGATATTAGGTAATAATAAAGTGTTTATATAGAAGATATTAGGTAATAATAAAGTGTTTATATAGAAGATATTAGGTAATAATAAAGTTTATACAGAAGATATTAGGTAGGGAGACCAGGGACAGTTGTAACAGGGGACGGTTGTAACACCTTGAATTCCTCCAATCAGAAACAACCTAGAGCAGGGGTGTCAAACTCATTTTCATTTAGGGCCACACTGGAAAAGAGAATCACATCAAGGGCCAGACGGAGAGTTAAATTCACATGCATACATCCAAAAAAGTCAAATATCTTTGACTGCATTACTGCATGTCGCCTTTTTGGTCATTTTTGTGGCTTTTTCAGGCGTTTAAATCAATGTTTTTGTTTGTTTTTTGCATCGTTTTGTTGCTTTTTTGTCGCTCTTTTCAACTTTGTCGCACTTCGTTCGACATAAACTCCTAGAAAGTCAGCAAAGAGTTCTTTAGCCATCGCAGAGTTCAGCAAATCATGCAAACAGCCTGTTTCATCTCATGAATATTAAAATACTCTCTGGTTCTGGGGGAGTTTCTGAGTCTCAAAGTCGGTAAATCTGCCAAATTCTGCTCTGAGAGTCGCGTCATTTGGAATTTGAAAACAGTTTTCCATCTTTTGGTTTGGTGCTCAACTAGCCAGGGCCAGAATGTACTGCGGACCTAAAATTGATACCCGGGCCGGATCAACATTTATGAAGGGCCGCATTTGGCCCGCGGGCCGTGAGTTTGACACATGTGACCTAGAGTGATGACACTCACTGTGCTCGTGCTCTGTTAGTTTCCCTCCATTCTCCCAAAGAGGGAGCCACATTTGAAAGTTCCTGACTGCCTTATCAACAAAAGGTTGTTTTTGAGGTAAAAAACGTACTTTTCTTTGTGATGTACTTTTTTGGATGCTGTTATGAGATCAAATGTCTATGAATTCAAACAAGTATTATTAGAATCACAGTTTTGTAAGCTAAAAATAGAAATGGCTAACAAGTGTCAAACTAGCATTTTAGCTAGCTCACATGAGATGAAAACATGGCTGGTGATACTGGGACGGTTGTAACGCCACGTTACAACCGTCCCAGTATCTCAAACCAAGTTTCATTTATATCTTAAAAACTTATCAAGCTAAAAAAAAAACTGAATAGTTTCCCTTTAATGTGTAAATCAAAAGTAAAATGTGCACTCTGCATTGCAAATTAAATGTAAAATGTCATCAAATCACATTTTAAGGTAATTATCTTTTTTATATAAAGATAGTCAGTGAAAACATGTGATTGCTTACAGCATGCCAAATATCAGAAAGAGGAAGACAGACAGGGGAGTCCCATTTCCTGTGCTGGAAAGAGCTTCAGATGAAATTAGACAGGGAAAGTCAGTCAGGGGAGTGGCCAAATCATATGGCATTTGCCATGTGACCCTGCACCGGTTCCACAAGAAGAGAAGCCAGGGATCAAAGACGCTTCCTAGAGTTGGATACTGGACTCCGAAAAGGGTTTTCTCTCTGGAGCAGGAGCTCCTCTTGAGAGACTACCTCATGCAGGCAGCTGATTTGTACTATGGATTGAGCCCAAAGGAGGTAGGCTAGATATGTATTAAGCTAGAGTAGGCTAAGCTATGTACATTTGTTGTGTATAATAACTAATACTAGGCTACAACTAATTAAACTATTAATTTAATTTAATAATTTAACAATTTATATAATTTAGGTCCGGAAGTTTGCCTATGAATTGGCAAAGGCTTACAGTTGTAGGTACCCCGAAACCTGGGCAGAGAATGGGATGGCTGGAGCAGACTGGTTCACAGCGTTCATGAAGAGGCACTCCACTCTCTCCATAAGAAGCCCTCAGGCTACAAGCCTCTCACGGGCTACAAGTTTCAATGAGACAAACGTCAATACGTTTTTGGACAACTTTTTTTCTGTCCTGGAGAAACACAGATTTTCTGCACAGGACATCTGGAACATGGATGAAACAGGTGTGGTGGAAATGATCAATATCTCCCTCAGAAACACATTCCAGAGGCTCACAGCCTTACAAAATAAAAGCATTACAGAATAAAAGCACTAAACAAAATAATATTTTTTCTGTACAGGAATCACCACGGTGCAAAATCCTGAAAAAATAGTGGCCAAAAAGGGAGTCAAGCAAGTAGGTGCAGTCACCTCTGCAGAACGGGGGACACTAATTACACTTGCCTGTGCAGTGAATGCCTTGGGGAATTCAATCCCACCAATGTTCATCTTCCCCCGGAAAAAATCCATCCTTCCTTTATCAGCAATGGCCCTCCTGGCTGTATCGGTACAGCAAATGGGTCTGGGTGGATGCAAGGGGAGGACTTTTTGGTCTTCCTCAAGCACTTCCAGACTCACACCAAGTCCTCACTGGAGTCTAAGGTGCTGCTAATTCTGGACAACCATACCTCCCACCTTTCTGTGGAGGGGATTGATTTTTGCAGGAGCCATGGCATCGTCCTCCTCTCATTCCCCCCACACTGTTCCCATAAGCTGCAGCCCTTGGATCGCAGTGTATATGGGCCACTGAAGAGGCTGGTATACAACTGCTGTGACAGCTGGATGAGAGCTCATCCAGGAGCCACATTGACCATTTATGATCTGCCAGGCATTGTGAAGAGTGCCATTCCCCGTGCTGCATCACCGGCAAATATCCAGGCAGGGTTTGTATGTACTGGAATTTGGCCATTTAACAGGCATATTTTCAGTGACAGTGACTTTGCACCATCCCTAGTCACAGACCGCCCACTGCCAGCTGTGACACCAGAGGTTCTTTCTCCCTCTACCACTCCACCACCCAATGTGGCAACGGTAGCATCCTCCATGCCACTTAGAGCATCATCCCCTGTCACACCTGTGGTGTCCGAGCCTGAGTCGTCATCCTCTGCTATGGACACAACTTTTTCACCCGTGTCCATCCGTCCACACCCAAAAGCTGGCCCAAGAAAGCAGACAACAAATGGCAGGAAAAGAAGGGAAACCGCTGTCCTTACAGATACTCCCATGAAAAAACAGCTGAGGCTGAGAAAAGCAGGTCTGCAGCTAAAAGAAAAATGAATTTCGTCAACAACAAAAAATCCAAACCAAAGAAGCAGAAAATTCAGGACTCATCTGATGATGAAAATGAATACTGCATTGTGTGCTTGGAGAGCTTCTCCAGGCCAAGGGAGGTCTGGCTCCAGTGCTGGTCCTGTAAAGCCTGGGCACACCAGGACTGCACTGATGGAAGAGATTTCTACACTTGCCACAACTGTGACTCGGACTAGGCCTTTTTGTCATGTAGTATGAAAAAAGTTAATCAATACTTAAACACATGAAATGAATAGTCATAATAACATGACTGTTAAATCATATTTTCCATTTTGAGTGATTCATTGTGTATATTTTAGACATGTTACAACCGTCCCTGTACACTGGGACGGTTGTAACAGTGGAGAGACTTTATTAAAATCCATTTTGCAACCTGTACATATTTCATAAAATCAATTAAATACATTCTTTCAGCAATTGATGGATTGAAGTTTATGATATAACAAATTGGTTATTCCAGTGTAAATGGTTTTTGAGGTATTGCTAAAAATTGCAAAAAGTGTTACAACTGTCCCTGGTCTCCCTAATAATAAAGTGTTTATATAGAAGATATTAGGTAATAATAAAGAGTTTATATAGATATTAGGTAATAATAAAGTGTTTATATAGAAGATATTAACACTTTATAATAATAATAAAGAGTATAATAATAATAAAGAGTTTATATAGATATTAGGTAATAATAAAGAGTTTATATAGATATTAGGTAATAATAAAGTGTTTATATAGATATTAGGTAATAATAAAGTGTTTATATAGAAGATATTAGGTAATAATAAAGAGTTTATATAGATATTAGGTAATAATAAAGAGTTTATATAGATATTAGGTAATAATAAAGAGTTTATATAGATATTAGGTAATAATAAAGAGTTTATATAGAATATATTAGGTAATAATAAAGTGTTTATATAGATATTAGGTAATAATAAAGTGTTTATATAGAATATATTAGGTAATAATAAAGTGTTTATATAGATATTAGGTAATAATAAAGAGTTTATATAGATATTAGGTAATAAAGTGTTTATACAGATATTAGGTAATAATAAAGTGTTTATATAGATATTAGGTAATAATAAAGTGTTTATATAGATATTAGGTAATAATAAAGTGTTTATATAGATATTAGGTAATAATAAAGTGTTTATATAGATATTATGTAATAATAAAGTGTTTATATAGATATTAGGTAATAATAAAGAGTTTATATAGATATTAGGTAATAATAAAGAGTTTATATAGATATTAGGTAATAATAAAGAGTTTATATAGATATTAGGTAATAATAAAGTGTTTATATAGAAGATATTAGGTAATAATAAAGAGTTTATATAGATTAGGTAATAATAAAGAGTTTATATAGATATTAGGTAATAATAAAGAGTTTATATAGATATTAGGTAATAATAAAGAGTTTATATAGATATTAGGTAATAATAAAGTGTTTATATAGAAGATATTAGGTAATAATAAAGAGTTTATATAGATATTAGGTAATAATAAAGTGTTTATATAGATATTAGGTAATAATAAAGTGTTTATATAGATATTAGGTAATAATAAAGTGTTTATATAGAAGATATTAGCTAATAATAAAGTGTTTATATAGATATTAGGTAATAATAAAGAGTTTATATAGATATTTGGTAATAATAAAGTGTTTATATAGATATTAGGTAATAATAAAGTGTTTATATAGATATTAGGTAATAATAAAGTGTTTATATAGATATTAGGTAATAATAAAGTGTTTATATAGATATTAGGTAATAATAAAGAGTTTATATAGATATTAGGTAATAATAAAGTGTTTATATAGATATTAGGTAATAATAAAGTGTTTATATAGAAGATATTAGGTAATAATAAAGTGTTTATATAGATATTAGGTAATAATAAAGTGTTTATATAGAAGATATTAGGTAATAATAAAGTGTTTAATACAGAAGATATTAGGTAATAATAAAGTGTTTATATAGATATTAGGTAATAATAAAGTGTTTATATAGATATTAGGTAATAATAAAGAGTTTATATAGATATTAGGTAATAATAAAGAGTTTATATAGAAGATATTAGGTAATAATAAAGAGTTTATATAGATATTAGGTAATAATAAAGTGTTTATATAGAAGATATTAGGTAATAATAAAGAGTTTATATAGATATTAGGTAATAATAAAGAGTTTATATAGATATTAGGTAATAATAAAGAGTTTATATAGATATTAGGTAATAATAAAGTGTTTATATAGATATTAGGTAATAATAAAGTGTTTATATAGATATTAGGTAATAAAAAAGAGTTTATATAGATGCTAGGTAATAATAAAGTGTTTATATAGAAGATATTAGGTAATAATAAAGTGTTTATATAGAATATATTAGGTAATAATAAAGTGTTTATATAGATATTAGGTAATAATAAAGTGTTTATACAGATATTAGGTAATAATAAAGAGTTTATATAGATATTAGGTAATAATAAAGTGTTTATATAGAAGATATTAGGTAATAATAAAGTGTTTATATAGATATTAGGTAATAATAAAGTGTTTATATAGATATTAGGTAATAATAAAGTGTTTATATAGATATTAGGTAATAATAAAGTGTTTATATAGATATTAGGTAATAATAAAGTGTTTATATAAATATTAGGTAATAATAAAGTGTTTATATAGATATTAGGTAATAATAAAGAGTTTATATAGATATTAGGTAATAATAAAGAGTTTATATAGATATTAGGTAATAATAAAGTGTTTATATAGAAGATATTAGGTAATAATAAAGTGTTTATATAGATATTAGGTAATAATAAAGTGTTTATATAAATATTAGGTAATAATAAAGTGTTTATATAGATATTAGGTAATAATAAAGAGTTTATATAGATATTAGGTAATAATAAAGAGTTTATATAGATATTAGGTAATAATAAATTGTTTATATAGATATTAGGTAATAATAAAGTGTTTATATAGATATTAGGTAATAATAAAGTGTTTATATAAATATTAGGTAATAATAAAGTGTTTATATAGATATTAGGTAATAATAAAGTGTTTATATAGATATTAGGTAATAATAAATTGTTTATATAGATATTAGGTAATAATAAAGAGTTTATATAGATATTAGGTAATAATAAATTGTTTATATAGATATTAGGTAATAATAAAGAGTTTATATAGATATTAGGTAATAATAAAGAGTTTATATAGATATTAGGTAATAATAAAGTGTTTATATAGATATTAGGTAATAATAAAGTGTTTATATAGATATTAGGTAATAAAAAAGAGTTTATATAGATGCTAGGTAATAATAAAGTGTTTATATAGATATTAGGTAATAATAAAGTGTTTATATAGATATTAGGTAATAATAAAGAGTTTATATAGATATTAGGTAATAATAAAGTGTTTATATAGATATTAGGTAATAATAAAGTGTTTATATAGAATATATTAGGTAATAATAAAGTGTTTATATAGAATATATTAGGTAATAATAAAGTGTTTATATAGATATTAGGTAATAATAAAGTGTTTATACAGATATTAGGTAATAATAAAGTGTTTATATAGATATTAGGTAATAATAAAGTGTTTATATAGATATTAGGTAATAATAAAGAGTTTATATAGATATTAGGTAATAATAAAGTGTTTATACAGATATTAGGTAATAATAAAGTGTTTATATAGATATTAGGTAATAATAAAGTGTTTATATAGATATTAGGTAATAATAAAGAGTTTATATAGATATTAGGTAATAAAGTGTTTATATAGAAGATATTAGGTAATAATAAAGTGTTTATATAGATATTAGGTAATAATAAAGAGTTTATATAGATATTAGGTAATAATAAAGTGTTTATATAGATATTAGGTAATAATAAAGTGTTTATATAGATATTAGGTAATAATAAAGAGTTTATATAGATATTAGGTAATAATAAAGTGTTTATATAGATATTAGGTAATAATAAAGAGTTTATATAGATATTAGGTAATAATAAAGTGTTTATATAGATATTAGGTAATAATAAAGTGTTTATATAGATATTAGGTAATAATAAAGAGTTTATATAGATATTAGGTAATAATAAAGTGTTTATATAGATATTAGATAATAATAAAGAGTTTATATAGATATTAGGTAATAATAAAGTGTTTATATAGATATTAGATAATAATAAAGAGTTTATATAGATATTAGGTAATAATAAAGTGTTTATATAGATATTAGGTAATAATAAAGTGTTTATATAGATATTAGGTAATAATAAAGAGTTTATATAGATATTAGGTAATAAAGTGTTTATATAGAAGATATTAGGTAATAATAAAGTGTTTATATAGATATTAGGTAATAATAAAGAGTTTATATAGATATTAGGTAATAATAAAGTGTTTATATAGATATTAGGTAATAATAAAGTGTTTATATAGATATTAGGTAATAATAAAGAGTTTATATAGATATTAGGTAATAATAAAGTGTTTATATAGATATTAGATAATAATAAAGAGTTTATATAGATATTAGGTAATAATAAAGTGTTTATATAGATATTAGATAATAATAAAGAGTTTATATAGATATTAGGTAATAATAAAGTGTTTATATAGATATTAGGTAATAATAAAGTGTTTATATAGATATTAGGTAATAATAAAGAGTTTATATAGATATTAGGTAATAAAGTGTTTATATAGAAGATATTAGGTAATAATAAAGTGTTTATATAGATATTAGGTAATAATAAAGAGTTTATATAGATATTAGGTAATAATAAAGTGTTTATATAGATATTAGGTAATAATAAAGTGTTTATATAGATATTAGGTAATAATAAAGAGTTTATATAGATATTAGGTAATAATAAAGTGTTTATATAGATATTAGGTAATAATAAAGAGTTTATATAGATATTAGGTAATAATAAAGTGTTTATATAGATATTAGGTAATAATAAAGTGTTTATATAGATATTAGGTAATAATAAAGAGTTTATATAGATATTAGGTAATAATAAAGTGTTTATATAGATATTAGATAATAATATAGAGTTTATATAGATATTAGGTAATAATAAAGAGTTTATATAGATATTAGGTAATAATAAAGAGTTTATATAGATATTAGGTAATAATAAAGAGTTTATATAGATATTAGGTAATAATAAAGTGTTTATATAGAAGATATTAGGTAATAATAAAGAGTTTATATAGATATTAGGTAATAATAAAGAGTTTATATAGATATTAGGTAATAATAAAGTGTTTATATAGAAGATATTAGGTAATAATAAAGTGTTTATATAGATATTAGGTAATAATAAAGTGTTTATATAGATATTAGATAATAATAAAGTGTTTATATAGAAGATATTAGGTAATAATAAAGTGTTTATATAGATATTAGGTAATAATAAAGAGTTTATATAGATATTAGGTAATAATAAAGTGTTTATATAGAAGATATTAGGTAATAATAAAGTGTTTATATAGATATTAGGTAATAATAAAGTGTTTATATAGATATTAGGTAATAATAAAGTGTTTATATAGATATTAGATAATAATAAAGTGTTTATATAGAAGATATTAGGTAATAATAAAGTGTTTATATAGATATTAGGTAATAATAAAGAGTTTATATAGATATTAGGTAATAATAAAGTGTTTATATAAAAGATATTAGGTAATAATAAAGTGTTTATATAGATATTAGGTAATAATAAAGTGTTTATATAGAATATGCTAGGTAATAATAAAGTGTTTATACAGAAGATATTAGGTAATAATAAAGTGTTTATATAGATATTAGGTAATAATAAAGAGTTTATATAGATATTAGGTATAATAAAGAGTTTATATAGATATTAGGTAATAATAAAGTGTTTATATAGAAGATATTAGGTAATAATAAAGTGTTTATATAGATATTAGGTAATAATAAAGTGTTTATATAGAATATGCTAGGTAATAATAAAGTGTTTATATAGAAGATATTAGGTAATAATAAAGTGTTTATATAGATATTAGGTAATAATAAAGTGTTTATATAGATATTAGGTAATAATAAAGTGTTTATATAGAAGATATTAGGTAATAATAAAGTGTTTATATAGATATTAGGTAATAATAAAGTGTTTATATAGATATTAGGTAATAATAAAGAGTTTATATAGATATTAGGTAATAATAAAGTGTTTATATAGAAGATATTAGGTAATAATAAAGTGTTTATATAGATATTAGGTAATAATAAAGTGTTTATATAGAATATGCTAGGTAATAATAAAGTGTTTATATAGAAGATATTAGGTAATAATAAAGTGTTTATATAGATATTAGGTAATAATAAAGAGTTTATATAGATATTAGGTAATAATAAAGTGTTTATATAGATATTAGGTAATAATAAAGTGTTTATATAGATATTAGGTAATAATAAAGAGTTTATATAGATATTAGGTAATAATAAAGTGTTTATATAGATATTAGGTAATAATAAAGTGTTTATATAGATATTAGGTAATAATAAAGAGTTTATATAGATATTAGGTAATAATAAAGAGTTTATATAGATGCTAGGTAATAATAAAGAGTTTATATAGATATTAGGTAATAATAAAGAGTTTATATAGATATTAGGTAATAATAAAGAGTTTATATAGATGCTAGGTAATAATAAAGTGTTTATATAGAAGATATTAGGTAATAATAAAGTGTTTATATAGAATATGCTAGGTAATAATAAAGTGTTTATACAGAAGATATTAGGTAATAATAAAGTGTTTATATAGATATTAGGTAATAATAAAGAGTTTATATAGAAGATATTAGGTAATAATAAAGTGTTTATATAGATATTAGGTAATAATAAAGAGTTTATATATATATTAGATAATAATAAAGTGTTTATATAGAAGATATTAGGTAATAATAAAGAGTTTATATAGATATTAGGTAATAATAAAGAGTTTATATAGAAGATATTAGGTAATAATAAAGTGTTTATATAGATATTAGGTAATAATAAAGAGTTTATATAGATATTAGGTAATAATAAAGAGTTTATATAGAAGATATTAGGTAATAATAAAGTGTTTATATAGATATTAGGTAATAATAAAGAGTTTATATATATATATGCTAGGTAATAATAAAGTGTTTATATAGAAGATATTAGGTAATAATAAATTTATATAGAAGATATTAGGTAATAATAAAGTGTTTATACAAGAGAAGAGAGTTGTTCTCCAAATTGATAGTTTAACATTGTTGAGTCACATATGAGCTTTCATCTACGCTGTAAATGTAGCATAGACTTTTGTTTTTGCTGCTGTTGGTTCCCCTCTCCTGCCTCGAACTTTCCATCCACAGCCCCAAAGGGTTGTGGTCCATTATGACGTCACTCCATTAAGTGGCTGCTGCATGAATTGCTCTAAGGAAGCACTACTATATAGAGAAATGTATATATATATATATATATATATATATATATATATATATATATATAGATAGATAGATAGATAGATAGATAGATAGATAGATAGATAGATAGATAGATAGATAGATGATGGCTATGATTTTATTCTTTTGTATTATTTTTTTTCATTATTCGTACAGGAGATATTTGTAAGTGCTTCTGTCTCCAAACCATCTGCCACCTGCCAAACATCTATGTACTACAAATCTTCAAGCTCCACAGATGTGTTATGGCATCCACTAAACCTCTTTAGATATTTGTAAATGATACAGTGTGATACCTTTCAACGCAAGTTTATTTTATTTTTTACCAAATATGATTTTTCCTTTTGAAAACAAGCAAAGCAAGAAAAAAAGAAACAAAATCACTCCAATCATTGCACACTTGTGTCGTTCAGACTTGGCAGGTCCAGCTTTGACATGATGATCTAACTAACACTAATATTGTAACTGAAATATGTATGATCCTGTGAGGAGCGATCGCTTAGCTACTTCCCTTTCACTCTTAAAAAATGACTGAAACAAATGTGTATAAAAAGGTATATGTAGTGTATGTTTGTGTTTAGTGAGCATCCATGCTGTCATTCTTTCCCAATGTGAACTATGGTGGAAATATGTGTCCATATCTGTTGTAAAACCCTTTTTGTACACCTACTCATCAACTGACAGTGAAGTAGTGAAGAAAACATTTCTTTTCTGATTTGGTTTATTTTATCTAAATGGATACAGGGTATGTTTTAAATCACTAATAAAGTTTTCTTTCTTAAAACAAAAAACAAACAGTGGAATCAACTGTCCACAGTAGTGGGGCTTCCATAAACAGGAAATGGCACATTGTTGTACCCTTTGTTGTACCCTGGAGTTTTGTTCACATTGAATAGGAACCCTGTATTTGTACCCTGTACTGTTTGTTTTTCCTAGTTATTATTCCCCTACCTCTCTTGCACCTGCACTCTTGTACAAAATAAATGTTATAATAAATGTCATATGATTTTAAAGTAAAATAAAGTTCATAATCTGTGAATATCATGTGTTAAACATTGGCCCCTCCTTGGCCCCCCTAGTAAAATGAGTCTAGAACCGCCACTGCCAGAGCGTAGTCAGGGGCGGATTGATTGGCCATCTGGCAATTCTGGCAAATGCCAGAGGGACCGGACCATTTTTTTAATGTGGGCCGGTCAGATTGTGTCGACTGACCCAATCAGAGGTTAGTCAAATTGGGACGTTCAGTCAAAATCAAGCACGTCACCTGCAAACGGGATCTCTGTTTGCTGACGGGCGCAGCGTCGCCGGAGCTCCGACTGCTGTCTGTCCGCGCGGCCGTCTGACGGCATCAGTAGGTATTAAACTGACAGTGGCGGTGCGTGGCACATTTTACCGAGGAAGCCAGTGAGCTTAGTATCATATTGCCTTACATAGGCGCCGATTTATGTTTTCCTCCGTGGGTGCTCACGGGCGCACGCCCTAAAACAAAAGTAGTCAAAAGATGTTTGCATTTCAGAACCGTAGGAAATGGACAGCGGCCGACACGAACACACACGCCTGTTAACTCGATAATAAAGACGTAAAGTCTATTTCAACTCAGGACAGCACCACTTCTCACAAATACAGACAGGACTGGAGATGAAAAGTTGAACTAATGTGGGGAATTAAGAAACAATGCCACCGCTCCACTTAGCACCAACTGCAATGTTTTATTTTAAATGAATGTAGCCTACTGGCAGTCTGGCACACGACGGTGCACAGCAACATTTCACCATTCTCACCCGCATGTAAAACCGAAATGCTTTTGTCACGATTTTGTATTTGATTTTATGGGTTTGCACACATTCATAGAAAACAATACATCACAAATCAAATCATGTCTTTCACGTGGAAAGAGAGAGTGTGCTGGAGAGGTCAGAAATCCGTGGGAAAGCTCTAGCTGACTAGAAATTAATTTACAATAAAAAAAAAAAAATGACTCAATTTGGTTAACTAAAAAATTGATGACAATAAAATAATGAAATATCAGAACATATGATTTGGCTACAAAAAAGAGATTTAAATAATAAAAAGCTGAAGCGTTCATAAAGCTGCCATTCGCCTGTATCTAAGGAACAATTGCATTTAAGCCTAAAACAGCACGAGGTGCGATTTATTTTCGCTCTCCAAATACTGTACAGCAACTCTCAAACTAAAGTATGTGCCTGTGAGCGACATCAACAATATAACTGCAATCAACAAGAAACAACAATTCTGTTCGCTCTAAAAGAGGCACGCGCAACAGATCTATACAGGCTACACATTAGACAAGAACAACAAATTGGTTGTTTGAGGCGTTACAACCAGTGCTTGAAGTGGGAAAAAAAAGGTGCCGGTACTCTCTTGCATTGGCAGATCATCATGACATTTGAGATTTCTATAGTGAAAACCAAAACTTGGAGATATTGCTGGTACAACAATTTATTGTCATTTATTAACTATATAAATGTATGGCTTTATTTAAACAAGTTTACATAACTTTAGTGCGTACGCTATTCAAAAAATCATGTTTTCATTTTAAACATAAATGTGGCACAGTGAATGCTTATTAACTATCTATGGATGACCTACGCGACTAATTTACATATAGGCTAGTATCAATATTGTTTATTTTTTCCACATATAAGCTGATTTATATTTGCTAATATGTTGGAGCCATGTTAAGGAAAAAAAATTCATTCATTCATCAAAACTATTCATTTTAACAATAATTTGGTGCTCAAACACACTGTAAAAAAAAAAATCGTAAAAAAACGGTAAAAAGTCTGGCAGCAAAGTTGCCAAACACTTACCGTCAAATTACAGTAAAAAACCTTACATTATTTTACAGAAAAATTCTTTTTTTAAATACAGATATTTCCTGTAAATATTTTCTGTATTTTTACAGTCTAAATATTGTAAAATTAAAAAACAATCTTGTTATAAAACATTTCTAGAACGTGAAAAAAAATTATAAATCTTTATCAAAACTAAGAAATATTGCAGAAATACCTTAAAAGTACACAATTTAACTGAAAACTGCTGTTTTAATACGGTTTTCTTTGGTAAATTCACAAGATTATCCAATCCATCCACAATGACTCCATGTCAAAGTACAGATTTCTGAATATAAAACACACAAAAATGATGTCAAATAACTTTCAATTACCCTCCTTTAGGCATTTATTTTCTGATTATCCAATCTATTTACAGTAAATTCCTGTTAAATACTGTTTTTTACTGTATAAAAAAGAATATAATGGGATAATACCTTGCATAAACCTAATAATAATAGTCATTACTTTATATAAACAATATTTGATAGTATTTACAAGCAACTCTCCAATATATCTACATACTTTTACCATTAATGTATGGTGTTTACTTTAAATAAACATTGTTTCATAGTAATTTAGAAGCAAATATCCAGTATATTTACATACCTTTATCATTATTATATGAGGTTTACTTTATATAAACAGTGCTTTTTAGTTATAAAAAGCAACTATTCAATATATAAACATAATATTACCATTATTGTATGGGTGTTCACTTTATATAAACAGTATTCAACAGTAATCACAAGCAACTATCCAATATATCTACAGACTTAACCTCGTTATTGTATGCGGGTTTACTTTATATAAACTGTTCTTTATAGTAATTAATAGCAACTATCCAACATATATACATACTTTTACCATTATTGTATGGTGTTTACTCTATATAAACATTGTTTCATAGTAATTTAGAAGCAACTCTCCAATATATCTACGTACCTTTACTATTAATACATGAGGTTACTTTATATAAACATAGTTTTATAGTAATTTAAAAGCACTTATCTGGTATATCTACAGACTTTTCCTCATTGAAGGGGTTTACTTGATATAAACATTATTTGACAATAATAACAAGCAACTCTCCATTATATGTACATACATGTTTATTTATATAAACTTTATTTGACAGTAATAACAAGCAACACCAATATATCTACAGACTTTGTGCAAGTGCATGGGACTTGCTTCATAAACATTATTTGACAGTAATTACTATTACTATCCAATATATGTTCACAACGTCCTCATCAGTAAATGGGGTTTTGAATGTACAAAAACCAAAAGGACTATGTAAAAGTGCATTTGCATCAACTACTTTTACACTCAAGAAATATATCAATCTTTTCTGCTGACATTTTACAGCATTGTCCAATCCATTCACTGCACATCCCTTTTTGAGATGTATGAGATTTTAAGTATTTTAATGTATCATAACCAGAAACTATCATAAAATGACCATTTACTGCTTGCTTTACAAATAAATGCACTATTAAACAGTGCTATCCTTAATCCTTAACATATGAATAAACTTATGGGAGCAAAAACTGTCTGGTACATTGCATTATAGCAAAAGGGGAACTATGGGCAATTTGGGAATTCATACGTGCGTGTTCAAAATGTCAGTGAACATGAACAACTCTCTCCAAAATCCAAAAACTAAAATTTGTGATGTCATCTGATATAATGTAATGTAATGTATAAGCTTTTCCAAAAACAATGACTTGAGAAAGATTTTAAAGATGACACTGAGAACAGCCAGGGGGATGTTAGGAGGTAACGGGAGATTTAGTGTTTCAGAATTGAAACGCTAACATAGAATAAACCTCTTTTCTTTTTTTATTCTACAAAATTAGTTTCACATTTATTGTCTAAGAAGCAGCTTAGTAACCTGATGACATCATAGTCTGAGTCTAAAATCTCTGGTTTGTGGCTTTGTGAGAGAGTAGCTCTTACTCACAAATATCAGAGGTGAGAATAAAGACATTTACACACCAAGGATGTTTTTTCCATGCGATTATTTTGCATGTCAATATATTTTGTAGGGCTGCACAATTAATCGCAATATTGTCGAAATCGCAATATGAACTAGTGCAATATCCAAATCGCAGGGGGTGCAATATTTGTTGAAGGCTAAATATGTGTCAAACCGTAAATAAAGTATTGTGGTGCTGCAGAGACGTCCCGGCCTACAAATCCTATCCTACAGACTGAAGGAAAAAATCTTTGTTTTGGCACAGATCCTCGCAAAATAAATCACACTTCAATCATTTTTTTAAAATATTTTTCAATGAAAATAAAAAAACATCATTCCCTCCAATATTGTGAATCATATCACAATCGTAATATCCGTCAAAATAATCACAATTAGATATTTTCCTCAAATCGTGCAGCCCTAATATTTTGTTGTTTGTTTACATTTTTGTGAATGTACCCGACTCAAACTTTAGTTTAAAAGCATAATTAGGACGGAAGCGCCACTTTTAAGGTTTACCGTATTCTCGTTTTTGGTAAACAGGCCTTTTGAATGGGAGAGCTAGGGGCACTACTATGATAGCATAAAATTAGCTATTTTTCAAAACACTAAGAAGGCTTGACACAACATGAGACTTTGCTCCATGTATCACCAGAGGCTCTACACATGAACTCAGCATTGAGAACATTGTTTGTGTTCACAGAGTTTACTAAAAAGAAAGGTTTTGAACAACTCACTGTAGGAGTTGTTGTTTCCGGGCGCTACCATCTCTCAAAAAGTGTCAATCTCCAAATGCGAATGAACAGACTCAATAATAGGAAATGTAATTCTTATGTGAGGCTCCTTTTTCAACTACAAGGTCGATATGGTTTTTCACTAATGACTAAACAATAAATTATCTGTGTATTTATATGGAACTAAGCTTTAGGAGCTTTCCATCTTTACTCTCCTCCCTGTTAAGCTGCATTTGGAGATGTTAGCACCCGCAAACAACAACTGCTAAACTAAGTCGTTCAAAAACCTTTTTTTAGTAAACTCTGTGAACACAATCAATGTTCTCAATACTTCCGTTAATGTGTAGAGCCCCTGGTGATACTTGGAGCAAAGTTTCATGTTGTGTTTGATGTGATCATAGTAGTGCCCCTAGCTCTCCCATTCAAAAGGCCATTTGACCGGAAAACGAAGATATGGTAAATCTTAAAAGTGGTGCTACCGTCCTAATTATGCTTTTAACCTGAAGTTTGACTCGGGTACATTCACAAAAACACCCATGGTTGCATTTTGCCGAGAGTTACGCTTTAACCTTCACCATCTTGAACAAGTCCCAAGTCACTGTGTTTAGACTCAAGTAAGGCTGTACCAACAAATAGGGGTGTAACAATGTGACAAATACACGTTCGGTTCAGACCTCGGTTTGTTTTTGTTTACAAGCACAGCCCAGGTAAAGCAACCAGTGCAGATGTCATTCGGTACCTCCTAAGCTGTATGTGGGTGTTCTGCCTCCTCCTTAGCCTCTGCTGGGCCCCCTCTTGCTCTGGGCTATCCTGTTCTCAGTCTGGTCTGTTGGTTCAGCCTTCATTAACTGGTCATTGGCCTCTTGATCCTTGTCAAACCGAACACAGAATGAGAGCCATAACATGGGTGAGAAAGATGTGGTAAGGTACAGCTGATTACGTGTGATACTGTATGGTGAACATCTCTTTACTTTAGCTTTCTTTTTCTCCTTGGTCTTCTTAATCTTGTATCCTCCTTTCTTCCATCTTGCCTAAACAGGGATTAAAGAATTAGGGTGAGATTTTTTTAAACATTTCAACATTACTGTGACAGTACTATACATAGATGTATTTGTGGTGGCTTGCCAGCATTGACCACCAGGTAATTATTTATTTAGATTTACAGCAAAAATGAAACTTAAAATACATATTTAATTACATACTGAGTGGTCTGGACTGGAGGGAGAGACACTTCTAAGTAGAGCAGGTTATTTCTGAGTTTGTTCAATTCTCTGTCCATCTACTTTTATGTGGAAAGCGAGAATGGAAACATTCTCTCTGGAAAGACAGAATGATAATGTTAAGTTGGACACACTGAATCATGAGTGAAAATAACGATCACGTTCAAATTAAGATGTTGTGGTCCACAAAGCAGTCTCTCTGTGTAATGTCATGTTGTAACTTGATACACAATCTTGAATGAAGCAGGGGTAAAACGTTAATTACAACGTGTGGTTCACTGTTCATAAAGTAGAACCAAATTAAAGTTAGTCAGCTGAGATAGCTTAGCTAGCATGTAATGTTAACTACCTAGTGTTAGGAGCAACGGAGCGTTATGACGTTTCTTTAATTACTAGTATTAGTACCTGGCTAGCTAATCAAGCTAACCTGCTAAACAGTCTAACATAACGTTACTTAGCAAGTTAACGTTACTAAGTTAACTGCCACTGTCTTTGTCAGGTCCGTGTTTGCACGAGGAAATAGGAACTTAAGTTAAACATGGAACGCTGACGTTAGCGTTAGTCAACTGACAACTATAATATAGTTAACTGTTAGCTAGCCTATATATTTAGCTAGCTAACATTACGACTGGTGCATGGTTCACATTCAAGGCTACCGTTACCTAAGGACAGGCATAATGTTGCGCCAGATGTTGATAAGGCACATAAACGGCAAATGCTAACGTTATCCCTGCTGACATTTTAAAATTGCAAGTGTTATCTTATCTCATGTCCAGTTGATTTCTCGTGAGGAAACTGCATGTAAATAAAAACAACAGTATTACTTTACCTGAAGTGAAAGCTGAATGTGAATCTTCATGGAAATGTCCTGCATTAGCTAGCTACGTTATGTTATCCACTCCACAGTGTCTCTGTGCCGTTGATCTTGACGTTAGCCCCTCCCCCTCTGAAGTCAAACAATACCATTGGTCAAGATTGTCTCGCCTGGCATGATTCATCCAATGATTTCGCAACATTCAGTTATTTGAATCTGCGCGCACTTTCTTGATATTTGAAGCACAGAGACTAAAGAGACTAATTCTGTTTACATTTATGTTTTTTCAACCATTGTAAGGTCTTGCATCGCTTCACCCCCAGATTACTAAATCCATGTTGATGCTACAGAAGCCTTGGTTGAACTGTTGAGCACTAACATCACTTCCCAGTCTTTCACACATTGCATGCATTGCTAAATTAAAACAATATATAGCACACCAATGTAAGGCTTTATTCATACTTCATGTCTTTATTCACCTTATATTACCTCAGCCCATGAAAAACTCTTTATTCCCTTTGACCTGTAGAAACTGGGGAGAGGCAAAATGATTTGAGGGAGCAGTAGGACTGCACAAAGACCTGGCATTTTGTTGAACACTCATTTTGGGTCTTAATATTAAGAGAAAATAATGTAACAAATGTATCATGCACCTTCATAAGGAAAAGAATGTGTATGCTACATATTATTTCAAGTACACCAAATACATAAAAAAGAGGTTTGTCCCGCATGCATTTATTAGTTTCTGACTGAAAAAAACACTAAAAACTTCCCCAAACTACTGTATTTCTGGATTCCTAATTTTCATTTACATTCACGAGCCTCCCCTAAAACAGTTTGGAGCTTCTTAGGGGGGCCTGCCTCCCACTTTAAAAAACCTCTGGTCTAACATATTGTATTGGAAGACAGCCTCCAATGTTTTTAAAGTGGATTAACAGCCTTTTATGAAAGGCCTATGAAAAAACAGATAATTTCTCAAATAAGCATAATGTTGCAGATGTCCATACTGTTTGTCAGTAGGCATGACTTTCATAAGAGGGGACACACTTTAAATGGGCAGCCGCACATAATTCAAGATTTCTTTATTGTTACAGTAAATTACAGGTATAGGACACTATGAAGCAACATCTGGCATTACACGTATGGCTCTGTTGTGTCTGTTATGGCGTATCAACGCAGGGTTGAATTAAACTGTATGAGGGTTGGAACTAGTTGAACAAGTTAGGTTAGGTGGTGTGCAAGTTAGGCAAGCAGGTATGTATTTGAGGTACTGGTGTGCATGAATATTGATTTTCCACCCCTTATAAAAGTGTAGCAGACGTATTAATGTTACACCTAAATGGAACACATATTGCCCAGGCTATATGTGCATCAATGCCTGTGTCAGAGGCAGAGGTGATCAGATCACAGAGGTCTTGTCAGGCGCTGGTGAGGCTTTTGAGGTACTGGACATGCATAATATTCATTCTACCCCACATAAGAGGGAAGCTCATGCTCTGAGCTGTTTGCATGACATAGACAGGAACAAACATCAGAAGCCAGAGTGGACACAGTATAAGGCATCACAGCAGACCTCAGCAAAGTAAGCAGTCAGTGGAAAAAGATGTTGGACCTCCACGGAAGTGAAATGAGGCAAGATCATCAGATGCCCCCTAAAATATTAGGATAGTGAAGATGTAGGCTGCCTGGCTCTCTGTGTACTGTATCGCCATCCTGTAGGCCTATAGGGTTGTGGGCCTATGTGATGTGAACTGTGGCTGCACGATTCTTTTGTCAACTCATTTGTCAGACCAAAACATGATTATATAGTGATGAGCATATCACAGACTTGGACTAAAACAGACATCATGTACATCCAAGGCTTGCAAGAGTAGGTTGACTCTTGTCTCATATGCATTCCCTTAAATGAAGCTATGGCTTTGTTTCCACAAATATTTAGGTGAGAGAATCTATATTTTTACAAAGACAGATCTGAATACAGCATCTTTGTCCACATAGGCCCCAGTGGTGATTTGGTGCGATACGGCTTTAGCTGGTTGTTTAAGCTTGTGTGCTGCCAAGTTCTTTTACTGTTTGTATTACCATAAATATGCTTACAAAATATTACAGTATTTTAGTTTCTAATAGAATTACATTGATCCAACTATACTTGAGAACAATGCTTGTGGGTTTGTGCTGTGGAGTGGTTGAGGCCATGCAGTGAGGGTTCATGTCAGCCTCATTCAATGCATTAAACGGGTCAGGCTGGTCCTACCTGTCTCAGTACCTCTGGTAACCCCTTTAGTACACTTCCATTAGGAGATATTGGCCAGGATGATGTTTGACAGCGATTAAAACACTAACACAGTATGTATGAGACCACATTGAATAAGCTAAAATGGACCCCTATACATTATACCAATATTTACTTATTATTTATTTATTTTTCTGAAGAGTATCTGATGCATATATTGGATATTTAATTGTAAATACTGTCAAATGTTATTACAAAGTAAACAAACAGTATATTAATGGGATAAGTCTGTAGATATATTGAATAGTTGTGTTTAATCACTATAAAGTACTGTTTATATAAAGTAAAACTGTTATATTAATGGTTAAAGTATGTAGGTATATTAGATAGTTGCTTTTTTGTACAGTAGAAAACCATGATTAAACAGGAATTTACTGTAAATAGACTGGATAATCATATAAAATAAATGCCTAAAGCTTTTAAGATACTATTACTGGGCTGTAAAAAGAGGGTCATTTTACTTTCATTTGACATGATTTCTGTGTGTTTTACATCCAGAAATCTGTACTTTGACAGGGAGTTCTTGTGGATGGATTGGATAATCTTGTGAATTTACCAAAAAAAACAGAATGAAAACAGCAGTTTTCATTCAACTTATGTAATTTTAAGGTATTCTGCAATATTTGTCAGTGTTTGTACAGATTTATACATTTGTTTAACATTCTAAATATGTTTTATGATTACAATTCTTTTTAATTTTACAGTAGTTGGACGGAAGAAATACAGAAAATGTACAGTAAATATCTGTATTTTAAAAAGAAGTTCTTTGTAGAATAACATAAGGTTTTTGACTGTCATTTTACGGTAAGTGTTTGGCAACTTTGCTGCCAGACTTTTTACCGTTTTTTCACGATTGTTTTTTAACGTTTCTTTATATTAATTTTAAGGTTTAACTGTAAAAAAACAGAAAGATGCCTCAATTTTACACTCGGTAAAATTATGGTTATTTTTTGTCTTTTTACATAAAATTCAATGTAATTTAACTTTCAAGCTCATTAAGCAATGGAATTATCCTGTTAAACAACTATATTTTCTCATTATATCAATTTACAGACTACAACCTTTATTTAATGTGTTTTTTTTTAAATAAAAGTATTTTTCCGTATTTTTATGGCATTAACACTTAATGTAGAAAAAACGGAAAAAAACACGTAAAATTTTACAGTAAATTCCAGTGAAATGACTTTTTTTTTTACAGTGCAGATGCAAAACAGTCACTCTCAGTGTGTGTGTGTGTGTGTGTGTGTGTGTGTGTGTGTGTGTGTGTGTGTGTGTGTGTGTGTGTGTGTGTGTTCAGTCCCCTCTCTGTCTGGGCAGCTAGTGACGGGATGCTGCTCCATCATGTTTTGCAGCCCAGTTTGTTATCATTAAAAACAAGCCAGCTGTTCGTGGAGCAAAAATACATCATTTGGTCCTTTGACCAACAGTCAGGCCGTCCGTGTGTTTCGTTACTCACGTTACTGTTGACGTCGGTGTAACGTTAAGGTTGGTAGCGGCCTTTTATATACTGTCTATGGTAGCGGCAGACTCCTCAACGCCAGCTCTTGCGCTCACATCAACGCTAGCTTGAAGCTCATGAATCGTACTAGCTACCTCCTGATGGTTCTGGTTGGACTTGGACCTCTGTTGACGTGTCTGGCTCTGGCTCACGCCTTCTTTTAGTACCTTTCTGAAGCCAGGCGGCTAACATAACGACTTACAAACTCAACACTTATTTTGTAGTTTCTAGGTTTTCAGCAGTGACACATCTGTTACGGTCAGGCTGACAGCTTTTTCAAACTAGCGTTTGTGGAGAAGCGAACTTCTGATAGGGTGGGCCGACTGCTTGCCCTTACGTGATTCGTCAAGATCTAAAATGTAAACACGTAGTGCCCTCTGGGTAGTGTAGTTTATGTAACGTTAGGGTCATCTCTCTGGCACTGACGCTTTCTCTGTCAGTGGTAGAGTACCGGCTGCATGCGAGAAGTAGCGGAGTCGTGCCAATGTACTTACCCCCGCCAGGATTCGTATCCCCTGGCCGCGGGAGCGCGCGTGCACTCAGAGCGGAGTTTACCTGCTGCACTTCGCATTGTTTAACTGTTGCACTTCGAATTCACCTCTTAAATGGAACAAATAGCGACGTGGAAGACTCGACAGGGTTTTCCATAGTAACAAGGGTCTCTATTAATAAGGGTTTTTATTAGGCTATACGTTTATTTGTCTGTTACATTATGGTGACGTGTGAATTGTTTAATGCGTCCATTCTCTGTGGGTGTGTTCTGACGAGGATGCCTCGTCTTTGCTACCTGTCCCTCCCTCCCCTCTAACGTGATTTCTGTTTCAATTTGATTTAGTTTAATATGGCTTTTTAATTAGCCGCTTTGTTCACCTGTCTACCATATAGCCTAAGTTACAGAGGGGATACACAAAATATCAGGCTGTTTTCACCTGATATTTTCTGTATCCTGTCCCCTAACTTGCAAAGGGTCTGTCCTCTCATCATGTGTGTTAGTGTGTTTTTTATTCAGTTCAAAATCTGTATTAAAAATACATACAGTAAATTGGCCTTTACAGAACAAATGCTAAGTGACTTGTAAAAAAAGTTAAATTATACAAAATCTTAGAAAAAAAGACTAGGCTTTACGGAAATTATAATCAAGGCCATTACCTAAAATAAGTATACAAATGCCAGTTGAGGCCTTGAAAAATGCAATTAAAGTGCTTAATAATAATAATAATAATCAACAAGTTGCAACACCGCAACGCTCATGTGGATGTGTAGCCTACATGTTTGTTGATGGTGCTTAATGGACACATGAATTATTGCACGTTCATTTGAAGAACATTGTAATCAATACATGTCCATCAAAACGCAACGATGACTAATTGGAGTCTGTGATTTCAACAGTAGTCTACTGAATCAGCCAGTTTACTAGCCATAGACTGTTTGTTTCAAGTTCGTTTATCAGCCCCTCATTGGCTTTAAATACTTAGGATTAGCCATGTGACCCTTTGCAAGTTAGGGGACAGGATTCAGAAAATATCAGGTGAAAACAGCCTGATATTTTGTGTATCCCCTATGTAACTTTTGTTATAAAAAGGCAGACCGCTCCATATTAGCTGATGTTGTTTATTTTGACCTGGTAGATACGTGACATAACACACATGATGAGAGGACAGACCCTTTGCAAGTTAGGGGACAGGATACAGAAAATATCAGGTGAAAACAGCCTGATATTTTGTGTATCCCCTCTGTAACTTATATGGTAGACAGGTGAACAAAGCGGCTAATTGAAAAGCCATATTAAACTAAATCAAATTGAAACAGAAATCACGTTAGAGGGGAGGGAGGGACAGGTAGCAGAGACGAGGCATCCTCGTCAGAACACACCCACAGAGAATGGACGCATTAAACAATTCACACGTCACCATAATGTAACAGACAAATAAACGTATAGCCTAATAAAAACCCTTATTAATAGAGACCCTTGTTACTATGGAAAACCCTGTCGAGTCTTCCACGTCGCTATTTGTTCCATTTAAGAGGTGAATTCGAAGTGCAACAGTTAAACAATGCGAAGTGCAGCAGGTAAACTCCGCTCTGAGTGCACGCGCGCTCCCGCGGCCAGGGGATACGAATCCTGGCGGGGGTAAGTACATTGGCACGACACCTGTCCTGCGTACCGGTGCGTACCGGCCCACTTCGAGCACTGGTTACAGCAGACTACTAATAGCCCAGTAGGTGGCTACACAAGCTATGGACTGTAGCAAGTGATTATGCTCTGCAGATAATATATAAAACTATGTATACTGTTTAACTTTTTGCTAAATAGAAATAAAACAATAGATGGAGAAGCATATTATTTTACGCAGCGGGCCATGTCGCTGTCCACGGTGCAGACAGTCACTGTGTGAGTCCAATTGTTTCTAACTCACCTAGCTACTTGTAGAGGAAAGACATTCTCCTATCCTTCATTGTGGCAAAACGCTCAGTGACTCTGCCATAGAGCTAGCTAGCTTTCCGCGGGACTTCAGGTCTTCCATTGATGTCTTCGCCAAGTGGCCCAGTCTCTGTTGTCCACAGCTGTTTCTCAGGCAGGTTTTAATCCTTTTCAGGCAGGAAAAAGACCTTTCTGCAGATGTGCTTGTAACGGGTATGGTGAGCATCAGGTCAGCTCATCTGTTACGAGCATATCCAGCAACTCAGCAGGTTAATTTAGCGCTTCCCGTTAGCCATTCAGTTTTGGCATAGTTAGCTAGCTTAGCCTCCTTTGAGCGTCCATATCATTTTACTGACCACGAGACGGAGCACAGACAGGACTGCACCACGCGCGCAGTGGCAGAGGGGCGCTGTTTCGCTCTACCAGCAGAAGAAAATGATAATGGAATGTTTTGACAAGGGAAATTGCAAAATCAGTAAAAGACATAACCGTAAATTTATAAAACATAATTTAAAATAAAAAAATATTTTAAATTATAAAATGTATTTTTAAATTGTATTAAAAAAATAAAAAATATATTTTATATTTTAAATTATGTTTTATATTTTTATGGGGAGGCCAGGCTTCCTTTGGCCTCCTAGAGAAACCGCCACTGTAAACTGACACAGTTCATTACCGGTTAAAAACGTTTCGTTGTCGCGTTAAATAGTAGTCTAATTCGGTGTTTTGGTGCAGTACTGATGTGAAGTAGGCCTACAGGAGTAACCATGACAACCTGAACAAGCAGCGTCGTTCTGCTCCATCTCTCTGCGAGAAGCCCCTGACTGCAGACCAAGCCCCCAGGAAGAGCGCCAAGTCTAACAGACATCATGGGCTTAGCAGATAGCGGTGGTACTGCACTCCATGGCCCAGAAAGACTTTTCACATAGACTTTACATGGCGAAAGAAACGTCTATATTTCAGCGAATAATTTGTTTCAGGGTATATAAACTTACCAGTCCGAACACTTAAAGGTTCCTTGTTTAAAATGTCATGTTTTTAACATTTTTAACATTCACTAGTAGCGAATACAGAATTATTAAATTAGAAATGATGAACGTGCATAATGGCCGCGAGCAGACCCGCGGGACTGCGCCCGTACACGTCGCCTGCACTGCGCATGCTCATATGACTGTTGTGGGTCCTGTACATGGATGTATTAAGAGAACGGTCCTGTATGGCATGTACCAAGGGGCCAGGCTTCTCTCCTCAGAGTGAAGCCTCCTATGGCGCCATTTTGATGCTAATAAGCCATCACCCCCCGTTAGCATCCCATTCACTGCCATTCATTTTGGCGTCACTTTGACAGCCAATGACTTTACATCTGAAGCGTTTCAAGACTTCATTTGTCCCTCGTTTATTTCTAAAGAAACACGACAATGTATGAAAGGCTCCATTACCTTGTACCTCACGTTATGGCTCCGTAGCAGACGTTTTTGTAAAAATAGGCTAACGATTGTGTCATAACCACGCGACTTACTGTCGCATAGTACAGGAATTACCGTATAGTACAGGAGAAGCTCGCAGGCAGTTTCGACGTACATTAGCTGTTTAGTTTAATTACTAATGTTAACTAGCATTTTAGTTAGCAATACTTAGCCTGTGCCTATGTTATCTCCTTACATATACCTACGCTCTCCGTCTCTGATAGATTGGGAATGATTGAGATTTCTCTTGGCACAGCTACCAGAAGACTTACAACGTTCAGAGACGTTGTTCACGTCACATCGGCGGCGGGAAGCTAAGTTTGCAGCTGCGCAGTAACGCTCAGTAACACTTTCCCATCACCGGAAAAGTGCTGGAAAGAGGCTTCACTTGTCTCCGTTGAAAACAGCGGGATCGCTGTGTCCATTTTATATACTGTCTATGGCATGTACCCGTCACGTAGCATGGCTGTAATTGATATAGCTCCAGCTAATGGCTGTAATTCACAATGTGTTTTATTAATACATCCATGGTATTATCTTATGATATGTATATGATGTATGTATGCTGTAAAGCCTGTAACGTCATAAGCGTTTCCCGAAACAGCCGGGGCTATCGGCTAGTAGCTAACATCAGCGGTAGCTAGCTAGCATGGGAGTAACACTGTACATACGGTCTCTATACTTAGATAACGTTACAGACATAGTGATTACATCGATGTAGTTTTCTCAAAACATCCATCGTTTATTTAGATAAACATTACTAATTAATACATGCCAAAGTGAAGTGTTATAATGAGCATTGTCGTTGACTGTTGATGTAAATGACTGGCTATATACAATATAATTACTGTATGTCCTATTATCTGTAATAAAGTTAAACGTTAAAGCATTTAATTTCTTTTCATATTGTAATATGAGACAAAGACGGTACAACATCAACAATGATAGAAGGGTTTATTAAGAAATAAAACGTGTAACGCTACATATTAGTATATGTTTATATTTTACATACAGTAGATATGAAAGTGTGTAATATTTTATATACCAGAAAACTGATCACAAATCAAAACAAATTACATGTTTGCATAATTAAAATAATTTAATTCTCTCACTGACTGTAGAGTCACTACTCGCTCGCTCTGAAGATAATCGCCGTCACGAGCCTAAAAGCTACGCGGCTAGCAAGCTAAAACCGGCCGAGGCTTGTGTCTGTTCTGTAGAGATAAAGCCATGGATGTTTAAGATAAGCACTGTTCACCAAACTGCAGGCGAACCATGGATGTATTAAGAGCATGGATGTATTGATTAAGAGAGGCGAACCTACTAGCTAGCTACCAGCTAGCTAGCTAGTAGCACGACATCGTAATTACATCTCCTTGGTTGTTTAAATACATCCATCGTTTATTTAGCTAAGCATGTAACCGATCGAGAACAACGAAAACACAATGTTTAACGTCAGTGAATACTTTAGACAATAAAACGGTTCTTAAGTTCGCTAGCTCGCTACGTTTACTCGCTACGTTTATCGAGACACAAGAGGGAAACTCATGAACGCGCATGTTGTTACCGGTTGCTACGACAACACAAACAAATTGTTGCTAGTGCGCATGTCCATCGAAACGTCATGGGCCAAGAATGCGGAAGATCCGAGCTCCATGTTGTCTGTATGCGCTTTTGAGCACTCTCATTGGAACGTACGGGGCTTCCCGCCGAACACTGTATCCAGTTCTCTTAATACATCCATGCTGCAGACCCGCAGACCTCAATGTGGGCGGAGTTAAACGTTGAACCCCGCCGTCACGTCCGCCGTCACGTCCGCCGTCACGTACCGCCGTCACGTACCGCCGTACCTCAATGTGGGCGGAGTTAAACGTTGAACCCCGCCGTCACGTCCGCCGTCACGTCCGCCGTCACGTACCGCCGTCCCTCCACGCGCAGGGGCTTCTCTCCGAAGAGGGACAAGAAACCTTAATGAATGTGGCGAAATAGCGCTAGCTGATGGTTGTAATTCACCATGTGTTATGTTAATACGTCCATGGTATTATCTTATTAAGTTTTGATGCATCCGAGGGATGTGTGTGTGCTGTAAAGCCTGTTACATGGATGTAACGTCATTAGCGTTTCCCAAACTTGTGGGGCTATCGGCTAGCTAGCTAGCTACTAACATCAGGGGTGCTAGCTATATGCCTACACAACGTTACTACAGATAGTGATTACATTGCCTTGGTTCTCTCTTATGATACACCCGAGGGCTGTATGCTGTAAAGCTTGTAACGTGGATGAACGAAAACACAATGTTTAACGTCAGTGAATGTTTTAGACAATAAAAACGGCGAGTTCGTGAGTTCGCCACTTGTAAGAGACACGCTCATGAACGAGCATGTTGTTACCGGTTGCTAAGACAACGCAAACAAATAGTTGCTAGTGCGCGTGTCCATCGAGCTCCATGTTGTCTTAATGCGCTTTTGAGCAACTCTCATTGGAACGTACGGGCTTCCCGCCGAACACTGTATCCACTTCTCTTCATACATCCATGACGGTGACATGGTGACAGCGGGGTTCAACGTTTAACTCCGCCCACATTGAGGTCTGCGGCTCTGCAGTGAGGGGCTTCTCTGCGGGTCTGCAGTCAGGGCTACATGCTCTCTGCTGCACTCCATTCACGTAGTGTTTAGTTTTACACTAAGGTTAAAACTCTGCAATCAATCCGCGGTTCGCATGCAGTGGTGTAGTCTAGTTTTTTACTTCGGTAAAGTTAGAAAGACATTCACAGATTCGAACTTCCGGGATCAATTACTCTGTAGCGAAATGTTATTAAACCACAAACGACGCATCTTTCGTACCGTAGTAAGGTTAACAACGAGCTACAAAGTCATTTTCATCCAATCGAGCCGTCCTGCAACCTGGAGAAATAACATTGGTCTCTACGAGCAGCCGGCGGTGAGACGGCAGTGAGACGAGTGTTTAGGGACCGTCTAAATTGCAACACTGAAAAAGATGCATTTAATGATTATATAAGGTAGTGTCTACAAACTTACCTCAATTATAACTTGTCTACTGGTAGTTGTACTAAATCACTTACTTTTCAAAAATATATGCATAATTTTGGCGATTTGTTTTTGCAAAAAAGATTTAATAGGTGTCATATAAACAAAGATTCATGTCTCCAAAAGTATTCTACACATAGAAGGCCCCCTGCCGGTTGTACTACAGCACTTTCTTTTTCAAAAATAACTATAATCATAATTTTGGGGAGTTTTTTGCAAAAAACATTTAATAGCTTTCATATAAATGAAGATTTGTGTGTCAAAAAGTACTACACAAATAGAAGGCCACCTGCTGGTTGTACTACACCACTTAGTTTTCAAAAATAACTATAATCATAATTTTGGGGAATTATTCTTGCAAAAAACGTTTAATATGTGTCATATAAACAAAGATTCATGTGTCAAAAAGTACTACACAAATAGAAGGCCACCTGCTGGTTGTACTACACTACTTAGTTTTCAAAAATAACCATAATCCTAATTTTGGGGAGTTTTTTTTGCAAAAAACATTTAATAGCTTTCATATAAATGAAGATTTCTGTGTCAAAAAGTACTACACTCATAGAAGACCCCCTGCTGGTTGTACTACACCACTTACCTTTCAAAAATATCCTTTTTTCTATTGGGAAAACAAATCAATAGCTTCACTCGTATTGAGCCTAGTGCTTCCAAATTCCCTCCAAACATCTAGGGCCTCCCTATCAATATACTACACCCGTGAAGCGGGTATAAATTAGCAGCAGGATTTCCATTGTAGTGTTGTTGTAATGGCCGGCTGCTACTTACTACATGTCATATTTTTGTCATATGTCACATTATAGTGAAACAGTATGAAATTAAATGCTTTAAATATTCACCAAAAATCAACAAAAATAAATTGTCTCATTCTGATTGCTGTAGTAGTTGCCAATTGTGGGCTGTCACTTACTTCATGTGAATTTTTGCTGATATCTTGCATGATGGTAAAACAGTTAGCAATTAAAAGTTTAAAATATTCACCAAAATTCGATAAAAAGACATTTTCTCATTCTGATTGCTGTAGTAGTTGCCAATGGTAAGCTGCTATTTAATAAATGTGATTTTTGGCTAATATCTTGCATTATGGTAAAACAGATGGAAATTAAAAGTTTAAAATATTCACAAAAATTTGATAAAAAGACATTTCCTCATTCTGATTGCTGTAATACGTCCCAATCACTCTGGTACTTATACTACAGGTCCCGGTTTCCTGAAAAGACAATTTATATGGATGGAGGACTCAATTGTCTTTGAAAAATATTCACCAGAATTCAATGAAATTAGTTTTTCTCATTCTGATTGCTGTAGTACCTCCAAATCTCTCACAGCTACTTATTACATTTAAAGTTTTCCTAAGATATCAACTTACATGGAAGCAGGACTCAATTTTCTCTGGAAAATTCATTGAATTTTGGTGAATATTTTAAACTTTTAATTGCTAACTGTTTTACCATCATGCAAGATATCAGCAAAAATTCACATGAAGTAAGTGACAGCCCACAATTGGCAACTACTACAGCAATCAGAATGAGACAATTTATTTTTGTTGATTTTTGGTGAATATTTAAAGCATTTAATTTCATACTGTTTCACTATAATGTGACATATGACAAACATATGACATGTAGTAAGTAGCAGCCGGCCATTACAACAACACTACAACGGAAATCCTGCTGGTAATTTATACCCGCTTCACGGGTGTAGTATATTGATAGGGAGGCCCTAGATGTTTGGAGGGAATTTGGAAGCACTAGGCTCAATACGAGTGAAGCTATTGATTTGTTTTCCCAATAGAAAAAGGATATTTCTGAAAGGTAAGTGCTGTAGTACAACCAGCAGGGGGTCTTCTATGAGTGTAGTACTTTTTGACAAACAAATCTTAATTTATATGAAAGCTATTAAATGTTTTTTGCAAAAAAACTCCCCAATATTAGGATTATGGTTATTTTTGAAAACTAAGTAGTGTAGTACAACCAGCAGGTGGCCTTCTATTTGTGTAGTACTTTTTGACACACAAATCTTCATTTATATGACATGTATTTAATGTTTTTTGCGAAAAAAACTCCCCAAAATTAGGATTATGGTTATTTTTGAAAAAGAAAGTGCTGTAGTACAACCGGCAGGGGGCCTTCTATGTGTAGAATACTTTTGGAGACATGAATCTTTGTTTATATGACACCTAAATCTTTTTTGCAAAAACCAATCCCCAAAATTATGCATATGTCTATTTTTGAAAAGAAAGTGATTTAGTACAACTACCAGTAGACAAGTTATAATTGAGGTAAGTTTGGAGACACTACCTTATATAATCATTAAATGCATCTTTTTCAGTGTTGCAATTTGTAGACGGTCCCTAAACACTCGTCTCACTGCCGTCTCACCGCCGGCTGCTCGTAGAGACCAATGTTATTTCTCCAGGTTGCAGGACGGCTCGATTGGATGAAAATGACTTTGTAGCTCGTTGTTAACCTTACTACGGTACGAAAGATGTGTCGTTTGTGGTTTAATAACATTTCGCTACAGAGTAAGTTATTTTTTTGTAGTGAGTATACTGTGATTACTGTCCCAGAGCGACACCCCAGACAGTCGGTACTGTGACGTTTCTGAATACCAACTGTACACGGGCAACAGAACTTTAAGTATTGATGGCGTTAATTTAAAGTCCTGGAAAAACAACACTTAGAGTTGAGAAAAGATGAGACAGATTTAACTTTTTGAGAAACGCAACCGAACCTGAACGCAACAGGACAGTTTTTTTTGTGATTGTTGCGGCAAAAATCCTTGATTATGCGGCACGTTTTCTTAAAAAATGCGATGGAATATGCGGGATATTTATGCAATTATGCGATGAAATTGCGGGAACTTGCAAAAACTGCGGTTTGATGAAAAAGAGAAAAAAAGTGATTCCGTCACTTCATAACGTTGCCATGGCAACAGGGGAAAATGGCCGCTCTTGTGTGAAGTAAACGCATCATTTTTCAACTTTCTGCTGAGATATATGTGACTTTTTTGCAACGAAAATGCGGGGATTATGAAATCATGCAAGCCCCGCATATTTTGCGCGGAAATCGGCAATTTATGCGGCGAAAGTGCGGCGTATTTGAAAAAATGCGACCCCCCGCATAAATATGCGGACTTTGGCTGATTATGCATTGAATTCTGCAATCACATAATCACGTTTTTCTGGAGGGAGTGACAGATAAGCCATTTAACCGACACCCCTACACTGCCACACAAAACCATAACTAATAATTAGCATCATCATACAAGTTTTGCTGATAAGGGCCTACATTTACTCCATTTACATTTACTATACTAAAAGTATTTAATAAACTGTTTACAATCTTCAACACCATGGCTAACAAATGAATAAAAAGCAGACGGAAGGAGAAAAAAGCTCCACTCTTTCTATTTTAGTTAATTATCTGACCATTGCTAACTAACATTACCATATAGTCATTTAATTGTGTAAAGCAATGCATATTTAAGATTTAAGAATTTACTCTAATATTGCATAGTCATTGACCTTATGAAGGCGGGAGTTCTCACTGTCTCTCTCATCATCGGAAACAAGGAAATATAAACTTTGTATTCTGTTTACTGCAGTACTCAGACACACAGGTACACACACACACACAGGGGCGCACGCACACACACACACGCGCGCGCGTTTATGTTTATGTTTACATCTGTGACCTTTTCACAGATGTAAACATAAACATTGTAAATGGACCCAAGTTGATTTCCTGTTGCAGTGTATGTGAATGGCATCAACTGACAGGAAGTTAACAAGGGGCCAGGCTGTTGCCTAGCAATGTAATTCCATTGAAAAGGTCTTATCACTTACCAGGTAACAGTAACGTTGCGTTGGCAGCTGCAGTAGTAGGAGTAGGAGTAGTAGTCACCCGACGTGGCAGCAGCTTCAGGGACAGACTTCAGAAAACACTGACGTAGTGTTATTTAGGTCTGTTTAGTAACGTTTCATATCTCGTTACTTATAAGACTTAGTTCAAACTCTAACTAGTTGCGAGAAAGGAAAGACCGCGCAGAGAACAGGTTCGAGATGAACTGCGCCTCGCCTGTAAAGTGGACGAGAGCAAGCAGCAGCAGCGGGGAGGGGAGGGGGGGGGGGGGGCGGTGACAAAAATCCGCTGTGAAGTCGGACAGTTATCCAGCCGTTTCCAGCAGCCTGCAGGCTGAACAGGAAGTCACATTCTGATTCTGATTTAATAAAATGTTATCAGACCCATATATCAGCTGGTACAGTTGTTTTTATTATGACAGAGTAGCTGTCAACATGCTCTACATGTGATCTGTTGCTGATTTTAATAACCAGACTGTAGATGATCTGTAATCTGAACAGATTTAGTCTCTCTGACTTCTAACATGTGTTCTGTACAGAATAAGCCTTTAAATCAGACAAATGGCAGTTAAAATCCCTCCGATTCAAAATCAATAAAAACGTTTATATGAAACGTCATCATGTTGTCAATTCTGAACCAATCAGCTGTTAGATCAGCTGAGAGGCCGGCGTTTCCCAGCATGCCTTGTGTCCGCCTGGGACTTGCAGTCGGTGCCATTCATTTTGGCGTCACTTTGACAGCCAATAACTTTACATCTGAAGCGTTTAAAGACTGTATTTGTCCGTTGTTTATTTCTAAAGAAACACGACAATGTATAAAAGGCTCCGTTACCTTGTACCTCACGTTATGGCTCCGTAGCAGACGTTTTTATAAAAATAGGCTAACGGTTGGGTCATAACCACGAGACTTACTGTCTCATAGTAGAGGAATTACCGTACAGTACAGGAGAAGCTCGCAGGCAGTTTGGACTTACATCAGCTGTTTAGTTTAATTACTAATGTTAACTATCATTTTAGTTATCAATAATTAGCCTGTGCCTATGTTATCTCCTTACATATACCTACGCTCTCCGTCTCTGATAGATTGGGAATGATTGAGATTTCTCTTGGCACAGCTACCAGAAGACTTACAACGTTCAGACACGTTGCTCACGTCACATCTACGTCATCAAGCTCAGTTTGAGGCTGCGCAGTAACGCTCAGCCATCACCGGGAAAGTGCTTCTAATAGACTTCACTGGTCTCCATCAAAAACAGCGGAGTAGCTGGGTCCATTTTATTTATGTCATTGGTGAAAAGCAACTGTGCTGACTGCGTCTCCGAACTGCGGCCGCCTTGCTCTCGTGAGATTATCGTTGCTACATATGCATGACGTCAGAGCAAGTCGGGATCAAGTCGGACACAAATCTAACCGGCATGCAACGGGCGGCGATCGCCGGTGATCGATTCTGCGCAGATCTGGCTCATCTCGAACGAGCCTATTGCAACTTGTTGTTGCTTAGTAACGTTAAGTGACTTCACGTCAGATCCAGGGCCACGGAAGCCCGCAAGGTCCAAATGTCAGAGCTTCCCAACACAGACGGGGTGAATTTATCAATGAAAGTGATAAAGTTCTGTCACAAACAATGTTGTTACGTATCATCGCGCTTTTGTAAGTGGGTATACGGAAATCCTTGACTTTTCCTAGTGGGTATACAGCGTATACCTGCGTATCACGTAGACTACACCACTGTTCACATGTATGCATGACCTGTGATGGTCCATTACACTGTAGGCTATATTCAACATCACTGATCATTTCTGATCAATAGAATGTAGAAAAAATTACACTTCATAACGTTTTGTATCCATGATTGTATTATTGTTCAATTTAGCAGTAAAAGCAGTAGCCTCTGGAAGTCAATCCTACATTTTTCACAGCGGGAGCAAAAAGTGACCATAAAGCCTTGTTCATGCTGTGTGTTGTCGTATCCGGTCCATGTCCTGGATGTGAAAGCCCCCTTACTGGACTACTGAAAATAATAATATTCCATTACATTTTGTATTTTGAATTGTTACCTGCCACCAGAATTTTATGGAGCTAGAATAGTCTCAATAAAGATAAATGCACACGTTACATTCACATATGCACACACAGGATTCACACATGCACACACATGATTCATAAATACACACACATGATTCATAAATACACACACAGGATTCATAAATACACACACAGGATTCATACATGCACACACATGATTCATAAATACACACACAGGATTCATACATGCACACACATGATTCATAAATACACACACAGGATTCATACATGCACACACATGATTCATAAATACACACACAGGATTCATACATGCACACACATGATTCATAAATACACACACAGGATTCATACATGCACACACATGATTCATAAATACACACACAGGATTCATACATGCACACACATGATTCATAAATACACACACAGGATTCATACATGCACACACATGATTCATAAATACACACACAGGATACACAAACACACACAAAATTTTAAAAGCACAGAAGATTCACAAATGCATACACAATTCACAAATGCAAACTAAATTTACAAATGCACACACGATTCAGAAATGCACAGGATAAGATTCAGAAATGTATTTCTGATGCACACACAAATATACCTTGATTTACAAACTGCTTGCGGTCTGCATTTGTGTGTGAATTTTGAGACTCCTCTGACGTGGTGCGATTCACAAATGCATTTTTTTAAACAGGGAATGATCTGCAACCAATCAGATATCTCCCTTGTTTTAGCCAATCACAAGAACGCACCCTAAATATATATTTAAATTGCAGAGTTAGAGAGTTAAAACAGATGAAAAGATGGAGACCCAGACAGACAATATGTTCAGTGTCAACAGAGAGAAACACAGACAAACGAACAGACAGTGACGACAAAGAACAACATCCTGTAGAGAATGACAGTAACAGCAAACAAACGGCATAAATAGGCAGTATGTGTAAATTTGTTATAAACGTGTGCTCTTTAAAGAGTAGTAAGCATTGTTTGCCAGTTACATAAGGTACTGCTTATATTATTTCACCATCTGTACACAAATGTAATTAGTGAATGCACGCGTCCGTGGGGGGGGGGGGGGGGGGGGGGGGGGGCCTGCATGGTCGTGGTAATGTGGGCTGGTGTGACTACAGTTCCAGGGCTGAATTTTGGTCCCAGTCCGTCCCTGGTAGTCATGGTCCAGAAACACCTTCTTCTTCTCGTACAGGAAGCCTCTTTTCTGCCATGCTGTCTTTATTATCTCTTCTTTGCTTCTAAAACTCATGAATCTTACCACGATGGACCTCGGTGGGGAACCCAGGGGGGGCCGTGACACGAGCACCCGGTAGGCTCTCTCGATCTGGAGGTGGAGTGATGGAGGCAACTCCAACTTTTCTCTCAGGAGATTCTCAATAACATCAATCATTGACGTGGCGTTGTCCTCCGCTCCTCCTTCACCCCGTGAATCCTGACGTTTTCCCTCCATGAGCGACCCTCTCTGTTCTCAAACCGTTTCTGAAGCTCCAGGAGTTCAAGTGTAGCATCCTCAACACATTGGAAACGCTCCTTAGCTTCCAATATCCACCCCTCGGCCTTATCAATCCTGATATTTGCCACTCTAATGTCTTACTTAATTTCTTTTAGAGTGCCTGATCTGTTAGCTCTGATGCTAACGTGCCTTCGTCTTCGCTTCCACTGGCGTGTACCTCAGGTTTTGGAGACTTTCTTCCTAATTTTCCTCTCGGCATACTCTTCGCCCTTTCCGATTTATATTTAACCTGTATGCCAGTTGCTTTTTGACAAGTGAACAGGGCGTTCAAAAGTTTAAGTCAGGGAGCTCACTTTTTATACTGTTTTATGCATTGTAAAGGTGCACCGAAAGTCACAAAAGAGATTTTCAACTTCAACAGGGCTGTACTGGTTCTATGATGATAACACTCCACTCCTGCAATTTAGTACATGGCAATCCATGCAATAGCTGTGAAGCCATTTCCCTTAGAGTAAATGTCAGCCTGCTAGTGGCATTAGAGGAAAAGTCAGAGCATCACCAAAGTCATTAGAATGCATCATCTGGGGACTTTAAATGTCTGAAAATGTTTTCTCCAAGTGGGAAATTTGGTTTGCAGCGTGCTGACATCAATCATCATGAGTCATAAATTAGGACTGGGCAACGATTACAAGTTTTAATCACGATTCATCACATGATTTCCCTGATTAATCGCGATTAATCACATTGTTATAAGCAAAATCCAATAATGAATTCAAAAGTAGTGTATAGCGCAATTTTATTTTAAATGTTCTGCGATATGAACTAAAACAGTTAAATAAAATATTTAGTGTAAATCTCAACTTAAACAATGTAATCAAAGCAAATACAAAATGAAAGCTTATTGCCACTGCCAGGACATTCATGTTATCATTAATAGGACTAGGGCTGCAACTAACCATTATTTTAATAATCGATTAATCTGTCGATTATTTTTTCGATTAATCGGATAAAAAAAAAAAAAAACATTCATTTACTCAATACACTAACATACATACTTGTTGTTTTAGTTGCTAGTTGTGTAAGTAGCCTAACCCAAAGAGCACATCATTTGTATAAAGCTTAGTGGTTGTGTGCAAAGGTAAAATAATAATTAGCCAAATAATCACAAATTCAATACAGGAATTTATTTTATCTTACAATTATTACTTAGGTAGCCTATCTTTGAAATAAAAAAAAAAATTCTACAAAGGGAGGGAAAAAGATTGATAGGAAAGAAGACTGTTGTCCCACTTTGGTGACAGCTAATGGGGATCCTTGTAACAATAAATAATTCTCAAAGAAGGCTGGCTAGCCCAGGGCCGGGCCAGCTCAGCGGCGTCTTTCTCCCGTCGCGTCCCGCTGTCTCTCCTACCGGACCCAGCTGTCCCCCCCTCCCCTTTCTACCTGCCTGTGCAGTGCTGCTGTGCATGAGGAGACAGCAGGGAGGGGGAGGGGCTGCTCCTCTGCTCCACAGTCACAGAACAGTAGACTGCTTTGGCAGCCACAGGAGGGAAATACCTTTGCATGCTCGCTGGACAATACTGGCGATTTTTCTACAGAAAGTCGCCAGATTTGTCGCTAGTCGTTTTTCTGAAAAAAAAATTCGCTAAGGGGGTCTGAAAAGTCGCTAAATCTAGTGACAAAGTCGCTAACCCCCAATTCATACCGACTGCGTAACTGCTGCGGAACGGCTCCGGAACGTCGGCAGAGTCAATCGGTTTCCATTAAAGCCCCAGTGTGTAACATTTGTAGTTGTTCATTATCAAAATCTGTATTGCCCTTCACAAACTTGTCCTTTTTTATGAATATTGACCACAACCATCAATTCCATCAAGTATTCCTATTGGCTTGAAATTTTACATTTGCACTTACATGAACTAGGGTAGACGCTCCATAGCCATGCGCCATCTTGAAATACGGTAGCCCGTAAGGGACATGCAGGCGATACTGCTCCGCATTTCACGTTTTCACTCAGTGGCACTGACTGTGACGAATGCCAGGGAGGGGGGGGGAGAAGATTACTTGTGACTCACTGCCGGCAGATTTGAAAGCCTGTTGCGTCTATTATCGAGGACATGAAATTAAAACGACAACGTGACAGGCAAAGCAACGCGACCAAAGTTAATATTGTTGTGGCTTTTCCAAGATGGAAAGAGCTGATGAGGAGCAAGGATTTTAAAAGGGACGCCCAAGTTGCTGCTTTCTTCTCAACAGGTAATTCTGCCTATTTGTGTAAAAGTTTTATAGCGTCTACTTGCTTGGCTAACTATAGCACGGTTGTGTATAACACTAGAACGACGTCTAGGATACTTTTCCTCGCGTCAATGATGAAAAAGGATTGTCTACCTTGTAACATAAACGTAATCATATGTGCCGTGATTTCCCTGGCAGACGACTCACGTCATGTTGTAACACAGACTAGCTACTAGAACAGCAGCGTGGAAACGATGGAGACACTAAGAGATCATTTCAGTTTCATTGACATTGTTCATGCTGCTCAGAGAAATATATTAAAAACACAAACCTCCGTTGCTTCTCTCCTACGCTGTAAACATCGCCGTACACTATTAATCTGGTACAATATACAGAATAACGATAGCACGGATACTTTACTAACATTAGCTTGCATATGTTTGGGAACCTGAGAGCTGATGTTAGCAATGAAATGGTACCAAAATAACTGTCACTGCACGATGTGAATCTCAACACGATCTGAGTCGCGTTGAGTTGCGCATGCTCAGATTTAAACAATTTACGGCATAACGACAATAACAGGAGATGGGAACAGCAATAATAGAAGATGGAAATCATTTCAAAAACGTTTTAGTTATCAAATGCTATCTATGATTGTCTGATTGCTAACGTCAGTTAATAAAAAATAAAAAAAAGTCAGTGAAAATGGAGCTACATAACCAAGTTGGTTCACTGCTGGCTACAAGTTAGACACAACAAAGGCTGTTACTGGAATGGCGTTTTGAGCTAACGTTAAATTAAATCTGAGCATGCACAACTCAACGCCACTCAGATTGTGTTGAGACTCAGATCGTGCAGTGACAATAACGTCAAACTATTATTACACTGGAAGGGACACTCACGGACGGTTGTCGCTAATTTCGGGTTCGGCCACCGTAGGAGTTAGAACGCACTCGGAATGGGGGGGGCTAGAAAGTAATATTCAGTTGGTTGTCATATATAATTTCACCGCTAGATGGGAGAAATTCTTACACACTGGGGCTTTAAAGTCCTCCGGATCAGATACGCAGAGCTTCTATTGTTGCCGGATGCCGGAGAGCTCCGCAGCAATTCAGCACACGGCAGATACATAGACAGTATATAAAATGGACACAGCGATCCCGCTGTTTTTGACGGAGACAAGTGAAGCCTCTTACCAGCACTTTTCCGGTGATGGGAAAGTGTTACTGAGCGTTACTGTTCAGCCTCAAACTGAGCTTGATGACGTAGATGTGACGTGAGCAACGTGTCTGAACGTTGTAAGTCTTCTGGTAGCTGTGCCAAGAGAAATCTCAATCATTCCCAATCTATCAGAGACGGAGAGCGTAGGTATATGTAAGGAGATAACATAGGCACAGGCTAGTTATTGATCACTAAAATGCTAGTTAACATTAGTAATTAAACTAAACAGCTGATGTAAGTCCAAACTGCCTGCGAGCTTCTCCTGTACTGTACGGTAATTCCTCTACTATGAGACAGGAAGTCTCGTGGTTATGACCCAACCGTTAGCCTATTTTTATAAAAACGTCTGCTACGGAGCCATAACGTGAGGTACAAGGTAACGGAGCCTTTTATACATTGTCGTGTTTCTTTAGAAATAAACGAGGGACAAATGAAGTCTTTAAACGCTTCAGATGTAAAGTTATTGGCTGTCAAAGTGACGACAAAATGAATGGCAGTGAATGGGATGCTAACGGGGGGTGAGAGCTTATTAGCATCAAAATGGCGCCATAGGAGGCTTCACTCTGAGGAGAGAAGCCTGGCCCCTTGGGCAGATAGTGCAGGACAGGAAGTGGAGCACAGAAACAAAATAAAACATCCGGTTAATTTTCAAAATAAAAGACACCGTGCTCACGGCGGATCATATTTCCCTTCACTACACCTTGAAAACACGGCACGGAGTTGTTTCCTCTCTACTCCTCGGAATAGAAACAAACTGTTGGTAGTTTTGTGGTTCTATTCTACATGAATTCGCAAGATCTCGTGGGTCCTCGTGACTACAGCTGTCAGTCCTGGCCACAGCCGTGCCACAACAACTCCGGATCCGGTGGGTCACGGAGACGACACGCAGCGGAGCCGTTCCGCAGACGTTACGCTACTGGTATAAATCAGCAGTAAGTTGGCAACACTGGCTCCGCTGTGGTCTGCCCCGCCCTCTCCACGCTCACAAACCTTTTCAAAATAAAAGCTTGTGAACAACATACTGAGAAATAATAAAAACTGTGTTAACGCACTATAAAATAATTGTCGCCATTAATTAATGCACGATAATAATGCGTTAACTTGCCCAGCCCTACTTTTTATTATTATTTTCACTGTTCAAATGATGACCATAACAATCAACAACATGACCTAATATTCTGAGGAAATACATTCAAAAGTACTTCAGGAATAGGGTTATTTCACTAGTAAATTGCTGTTGAACGACAAAAACATCCACCAGATTGAAAAATGGTATTTTAAAATAACTTTGAATGCACCACGAGGCTGTAGGTTACCAGTGTCATTGAACGCACCTTCTCTGTGTTTTTCCGACAACGGCTGCAGCTGCAGAAGTGTCTGAATCCTCTACAGTGAGTGAGAAACAGTCAAACTTTAGACAGTGAGGTGAAGCACAAAAACAGTTCACTGCTGGGGTTTACTGTGGTTACCCAGTGATGAGCAGCGCCCACTCTTCATCAATATAATGCACTGTAACTCTGAGGTAACTATGGTTACCCAGTGATGAGCAGCGCCCACTGTTCATCAATATAATGCACTGTAACTCTGAGGTAACTATGGTTACCCAGTGATGTCCAGTAGTATGCCCCAGTGAGAGCAACAGCAGGTGCACGTTGTAAAGTTGTCTCTTTTGCAGTCCTCTCCTTTTCATACAACTGGTGTATTCTTCTTGTGATGGTGCGTCTTGAGGGAATCTCATACCTGCCGTCATTTGTTGTGATTCTCCTCATCACTAATCGGCCTGCAGTATGTAGCTATCCACTTCACTATGACATTTGTTAGCTTCTCTTTCCTTTGTTTATCTCTACTTCTCCCACACGCTGCATCTAACGTAGTCTGCCGAAGCCTCGCGCCACTGTTTGTTTCCTTGAATCATTTGCTGGTATCAACTGTGTGTATTTAGTGCATTAAGGTGGTATTTCAGACTGGAAGAAAATTCAACTTTGCAGTGGTTACAAATAACTTTTGTTCAGTCGACTGTGCCGTCTGGAAGAACTTTAAAATGAAAATGGCCATGTAAAAGTTCACTTCTCCATGTTTGTTGGTTTGTTTATCCGTTTATCGGCTACATTGCAGGGAGTAGTTGATGACAGAAACCTGTGTGCTCAGCAGGTCGTGATATAAGATGCAAAGGCTAATCACAAAAGTCCACCACTATTGTAAGCAAATCTCATGAAAAGTGTGCAGCTATAAAATGCGTGTGTCCGTCCCTCAGTACAACACTTTCTGACTTCTCTTTCCTGTCTGTGGCTCTCAGCTCCAGGCCATGAATATATGCTTTCATCATCATTTCCTAAAACAGCTGGGCGCTGTAGTTTTTGAGGACTATTTACAGCCGTAAATAAATATGCACTAGTGAGTGACTATTTGGGGCAGCAGGACGGTATGTTTAAGAACTTTGTCTAAGAGTAAGTGTAAATGTTAATGAGCTATGGGAAAGCAGCAACTCTCCAGGAGGAATTGAAAAAGCTTCAGTGCTTTTTTGTTACTAAAAAACAAGTGAAAGCTGGAAGTCTAGACTACTCCACACGGAGATGCTTTTTGAAGCAAACACACATTTTTTGCATCGTTTTGGCCGATCGTCCAAACGAATCCTGTAAACACACTGCCTGAAAATGCACTTTTTTGAAACCTGGTCCCAGGTATCGATGATGTCAGCGCCACACCCCTCGACCTTATAAGCTTTGACCTCTTACCCCTCCTCATAACAACAATGGCGGACTACATGCTTGTGTTTCTGCTGGAGAAGATATTGACCCTATTAGGGTTACTACATACACATACGCCACATCATGTTAAATCCCCCGCAAAGGGCTACCAGGAGGGCAACCAGGAGAAGATTTTGGGTTAGACCCGGTAGAACCAGCAGTTGGTGGGACAACGTCGTCAATGGCGTTGTTGACGAAGAATGGAGGGAGAACTTCCGCATGTCCAGAGCATCTCTCCTCACCCTGTGCGAGGAACTCCGTCCATACATCGGTGGGCAAACAACAGCCATGCGTGCACCAATTGAGGCGGTGAAAAGGGTTGCGTTGACACTCTACTACTTGAGTGACGAAGGACGGCTACGAAAGACTGCTAACGCATTTGGCGTGTCGCAACGTCATTGTCAGGCAGACCTGCAAAGCGATCGCTATCCATTTTGGGCCAAAATACGTAAAGCTGCCTTTTACGGAGCCTGAGGCTGAGGATTTGGTTTTGGGCTTCCATCGTGCTCATGGCATGCCACAGTGTTTTGGGAGCGTACTAATATACTAATATACTAATATATGTACTAACAACGCTGAAAATAGTACCAAACTTCAACGGTAGCATAATGAGGGTCCCTACATGTAAATCGAAGCATTGAGAAGTTTGAAAAGAGATTACGAAGACAGTTTAGAAACAGTCATGAGCAATCGAACCACGAACGCTGTGGTTGCACGGCGTTCATCATTCGACTGCTCATGGCTGCTTTCAAGATGGTGCACCGATATTAAACATGAAAACAAAACTGTTACAGGCAGGCACCACTGTGTTCACTATGCCCTGTTGACTGACTGACAGGCTGACGTTGGATATTGGATGTGAAAAGAAGGAAACATTGCACTTTAGATGTGTGTGAATTTCCCACACCAGGAGTAATTTATACATTCTGATTTTATAGCGATCTATTCAAAAAAATTTCTATATTCTATGCAAAATGTCAAATTTTCTATTTAAGAAAAGATAGAAAATAAATATTTGTGTGCTGTAAAGTGGTTTGAAAAAATTAAATCGGAATCGGCCTAGAAAGTTGTAATCGGTGCATGTCTAATATATATATATATATATATATATATATATATATATATATATATATATATAATCTGAACAATTTGTATTTTGTATAGTGTTCTTATCAAATAATCTCCTTCAATATACCAGATACAGTGAGAAACATATTTGAAGTCTTTCAATAGAAAATGTCATCAGTTCCTTCCTGCTGCTCTTTTCTGAACGACTGCTCAATGTTTCTAGAATCCAGTACATCATAACCTGATTTAGGCATAATAGTGTACTGATTGTCATTTTGAAAAGGGGATTTGAGTTCTCGGCGTGGCTTCTTGCTGACTCCTCAGTCAACTCCAACATCCTCCTCTTGATTTTGAGATCCTGTGTGCATATTGTGAGTGTTTTGGTGATGGATGAGAGTTGAATATTTTTTGTCTGGCAGGTTAAGTCTTCTGTGTGTGGGTCATCCTCATGCCACAAGTAACTTCAAATGCTCTTTTGACCACACACAGTTCTCACATACATACATTTTTCGCTACGTTTACTTCTTTTTGTGAAAAGTAAGAATGTTTTAGAATTTTTACCTGCAGTAATAATGATAGTAAGATTTTATAGGGGGATTAGGGTCAGCGCAACAAGCTGTAAACACATCATTGACATTATAAAGCCGGTATGTCCAACTGGTTAGCAAACATGTTCCCCATTAGTGCGTCAAGCAGCATGGAGCCATATTAGCATTCATTTGAAGTTTTTTTCCACCTGAGTGAATCCAGTGTTCATTCTCTTTTTAGCTCCCCACCATCTCCTGAAGTACAGATCTGACTTTTTAGAAAGTCAGCTTAACTTCTTCTGTCTGCTGTTTGGGGCTGAGCTGTGAAAGGCGGTGCTGGAAAGATGAACATGATGTGGCAAGAAGCTTTGGCATTTACGGGTGTTGGTATAGGCTATAATTTATCTGAAGAGAATGCATTCAATACAACAGCTCTCTCCGTTCTTTCTTTCTTGTAAGTGTGTTGTCCCCTGTCTCTCCTGCTTCGCACTTTTCCATCCTTCTCCATTTACTTCCTCCTGGCCAGTCTTAAGTGCAATTACCTCATTATCATTTCCATCTTCTAACAACAGGCCAATCCAGCCACTCTGAATGTGAAATGATTGCTTGGTTGAAGGGTAATTTTGGTATTTTTCAACCCAGATTCAGAATCAGAATCAGAAAAAGGTTTTATTGCCAAGTACCTTTTTAACACATACAAGGAATTTGTCTTGGTGGCGTTGGTGCATGTCACACATTCTCTTAGGGTAGGGTTAGGGGGCCAGGTAGGGCATTAACAGGGAAAGGGGGGCACAAAGAAATACTTTTCTTTCTTATTCTCATTTTAAATGTCTAGCTTTTAAATAATTATCTGAATCTTACAACCAAAGTGGTCATCTGATGTTAAATGTATAGAAATCCATTATCGTTTATAGTAAATATTACGTCTAATATATATCCCAGTAAGCTATAGTACTTTTTCCTTTGGGAAGATACCGTCTGTGCAGTCTGAAATTCTGTCGAAGAAAGATGTAGAATCTATTCAAAGGGATACTTCACCGATTTAGCATTCAGCTTTGTATCAGTAGAAACCCGGTAGTATTTCTGAATGACCGTGCTTCCCTCCCTCATATCCCCCTGAGACGGGAGATATCTGCATTGGGGGGTCTGGAAATCATTCCTCCAATGACACAAAATGACGATTTTTGCGTCATTGGAGGAACCTTTGGCCAGAGGCAAAAGACTACAGCCAGTAGTAGGACCTACTTCCGCATGTTTTCAACCCGCCCATCACCCGAAGCGAGCCGATCTCAGCCGGAAAAAAAAGAAATGTCAGCCATCTTGAATCCTCGCTAAACAGGGCTCTGCTCTATCTTCTCAGCAGCAAACTTTTACAACAATTATGTGCATTCAAACTACCGCACGTGTACCACCGGGATACATCGCTACAGAGCAGAGAATATGCAGGAAACGTTGTTACAGACGGAATAATCGGCCCACTACGAGAGCTTCGCCTGCATGGAGACCAGCACGGAGACCAGCACGGAGACCAGCACGGAGACCAGCACGGAGACCAGCGGTCTCGCTCGTACCCCGAGCCGGGTAGGGGACATCCTCATCGGCTAGGTGGGAAGCTAACGCTAGCCGGCCACCTGTCCCATCAATCCTGCTTGCAAGTGTCCGTTCATTAAACAACAAACTGGACTACATCCAACTTCCACGCAACTCCCAACACGAGTTCAGAGACTGTGTTTTGTGCTTTCGTGGAAACATGGCTGAACAACAGTGAACCGGACTGTCCAGCTACCAGGCCTGCTAGCCCTCCGACGATCCGAGCTAGAGATGCTCTGTATGAAGGTGGGCTGTGTTAACACGGACTGGTGCAGAAATGTGGTGATTTGTGTCCAACTAACTGCTAACCGCTGGAGTTTGTGACTGTTACATGGCGACCATTCGACATTCCACACGGCTGTGTTTATACTCGGTGTTTACAGCCCACCAAGCCTAATGCTGGTATGCTTAGCTGAACTTTACGGACCCTATAATGTGTGTGTGCACTAAAGGTAGCCTGTTTCGTATGTCGTTTTTATATAATGTAGTTTTTATATAATGTAGTTTTTATATATTTTAAATGTGTAACACCACTTGAGCCACGATGAAACGTTGTTTTGTGTATATGGTTGAAATAACAATAAAACACATTGAGTTGAGTTGAATGCCTCGCTGTCTGTCTGTCTGTCAAGCGGTAGGCGTGGTTTGAGAGTGGACTCAAAGCAGCGAAGCGAAGTGCATTCTGGGATTTGGTGTCTTTCATCCATATGAGCCAAAAACACATTTTCTGGCTTTTCCTGGCCTAGAAGGCACCAATTTAAAAAAAAAAATCACATTTCTGCTACATAGTGACCCAATTTAAAGATATATTCAGCTTTCCAGCAGTGAAATATCCCTTTAATTATTGTAGAAAAATAATTGATTTCTGTGCATTTGTTTTACACGTACATTAAATTAAAGTCGATTACGTCGATATTTTTTATTTATTTTTTTGCTGGGAGTTGGCAACCATATTAGTTAGGTATATGTAATTATTGAATAGGTTGTTTAATATTTGAGTGTTCATTATTGATATAGTGCACTACGCAGAAACCAACTGATGAAACCAAATGGTTTGGCTAGAATTCATCATAAACCCTCTACACTTGTAGATATAATGTAGATAGATTCAAATTAGGATTCACCAGGAGATGTGATGCTGCACATTAACATAAAAGTTGCTTGGATTTTTAAGTAGCCTAACTACTTGTCTTTTATACATAAATATATTTTTTATTGATAAGTTGTGTTTTTATTTTATTCTTTTGAATGCTAAAATGTATCAGCAAATTCTTGTGAATGATAATTGCCTGTATTTTACAAGGATACAAAGAACCTTTGCATGTTCTTGGTACGAAATTAAGACTCAGTGTCACGTCTGCCTGCTCTTATTGTGTTTTATTTTTGTTTTCATGAACTTCCTGTTTTATTTTACATCCACTGTGTGTCTTCATTCACTTCACTTGTCTTCCTGCCTTTGTTTGTTTCCCGCCGTTTTTTGATTACCTGTCTCCGCCCTAATGTTATTCACCTGTGTCTGGTTGTCTTCCCCTCCCCCGTGTATATATACTCACCTGTGTTGTTCTCTGCCAGATTGTTGTAGCTCCATGTTGACTCACTTTCCAGCGTTCCCTTGTTTTGTTTCCCGTGTACACTGACCTATTGCCTGTATCTTCGACCACGTTTGCCTGCCTGTTGGATCTGTACTGTTGCTTGCATTTTTCTGGGGTCCGTTTCAGGTAGGAGGTTTAACAAACTCTGAGTCTGAGCCTGATCTCTGAGTTGATTGAGCCTGAGATGGAAACTCTGAGTTTTCGGTTTCACAACGGCTGATTCGAGTTGGTTCAATCAACTCGGAGTAGGTTGACTCAGGGTTACGCGCGTGCACCAAAGACAGCATGAATGGAGCCGTGATACTACGATTCACCATGGCAACAACCACAAACAAACGGGTTGGCGGACATACTCATGCGCACATATGCGAGCTTGAACATGTAGCCTATTTCGTTAAAAAAGCAACACAGCGGCTGCTGCAAAGAGAGAGAAATTGCGCTGGAGAAAATTGCTGCTAGAGTAAATGCTTATATTCCAATATAATGTATATCATATTTAATCATAAGCTAATGTTACTTCAAATCTATTTCAGGTAGGTGCAATACTGCGGGCCATCACCTTTATCCTTTTTTCCTGAGTCGTGCATTTGGGAAGCCTGACACTCAGGTCCCGGTATTATAATAATAATAATGATAATGATAATGATAATGATAATAATGATAATGATAATAATGATAATAATGATAATAATAATAATAATGATAATAAGGCTTGATTCCGGGAGCTTAAGAAGCCGCTGCACTGTTGTGCGCCGCCATGTTATTATTTAGTGTGCTGCTATCAAATTCTCAGGCGGTTCAACATGCTGTCTGATGCCTACCATCTCCTTGGGCTGGCCTACAAGTACCTGGTGACCCTCTCTCTCACTCAGGTTGCCTGTGAAAGAACATTCTCTACACTCAAGTTCATTAAAAGCAGACTCCAAAGCAGCTGTCTGGAAACAGGCTGGAGATGTTTATGGTGATGGCCACTGAAAAGGACATTCTTGTGTCATTGGACTCCGACATGGTCATTGACAGGGTAGCTGAGAAGAGTGACCTGCTGAGAAAGCTGCTTTTGTAACCTGGTGAGGTGAAACAACTTTATTGTGATTGCCTAAAAGTACAGTCAAATGAATAGGTTTAGTATCTATCTTCACTTCAAACTTCAGTCACATGCTCAGAATGTGTCCATCTTAATAGGTTTTAATGCATAAGACAGTAGATAGAATAAATATGAGATTGGTGTATTAGGCATTCATAAACATGTTTTCTTACAGCCTTAATGTGTCATTGTTTCGTTTCAGACTGTCAGTCAATTTTGGAAGTGGGTTCATTTTAAGTAAGTACTATATAGAATATGATTCAACCATTTCTCTAGAGTAAACATACCAGTACTGTCATCGTCTGAAAAAATCCATTAAGTGCAAGTCTTTGTCACCCTTCACTGTCTGTCCCTTCACTTCTTAAAGGTTTCCATATGTTAAGATATGTTCAGTGTTGCTGCTGTGGAAATGTTGGGTGACGTTTTATTGATGCAGTGAGTAAAAGGTCTTTGGTTATACAATTCAATCACAATCTGTCCTTAATAGATTTTATTATTTATCTAATCGTTGTTCCTTTCTGTCCTGTTTTTCAGGGTCTAATCGTACTTTAAGAGGTTCTCTAGACCATGCAACTTTTGAAGTTCCTACGTAAGTACTACTGTATATGATTCAGCTATTTTTGTGGAATAAAGATACAAGTACTGTGATCATATGAGCAAGTCCAACAAATGCCATTCCTTCTCACCCGTCTCTGTCCTTTCACTTGTGTCCTGTTTTTCAGGGTCCCATCATAATTTCTTAATAAGTAAGTACTGTATATGATGTCAGTATTTTCAAACATTTTCTAGATACTGTACCAGTACTGTGTGTAAAATACCATCAAAAAGTCAATTAAGTGTTATTCTTTCTCACCTTTCTTTCTCTGTCTCCTTTCACTTTTTAAAGGCTGCCATGTTAAAAAAAAATATTTTGTGCTGCCATGCTGTTTGTTGATGTGGTAAATAAATAGTTTATGAAAATATCACTAAATCTATCATTTATTAATTTTAATATTCATTCATGATCATGTCTCACCTCTAGCCGTGTCTGTCTTAATTTCAGGTTTCCACCATGTGTTGTAGATAGTTCAGGAGGTTAACTCGACCAAGCAGTCTTGTTTTCCACTAAGTACTGTTTAGAATACCAGAATAGGGAGGATGGTGTAGGTTTAAGTGTATTAGATTGATACATATATACCAACAAGACAGTGTACATCACTGTCAGAACAGAACAGTGTTTGTTTTCATTCAAAGGCTTTATGGCTTTGCCAATAATACCTGGTGGGCCGGTCTCTAGTCAAAATGCCTGGGCCGATTTTTTTGTCCCAGTCCAGCCCTATATCTGTATCTGTTAACCATATGAATTATCCATATCTGGGCGGGGCCTTAACCAGTATGTTATTTTAAGCACGCAATTGATATGGGTTGATCAGAAATTGTTATATTTATTGCTGATTAGAAAACTATTTACATGATACTGGTTAATAAGTAAGTACTACAAACCGAAGTGAAAAACAAACCTGAAGCTGAAGAGACCCTAAACGTTAACGAAAAAGACCTGCGACCCTGAGTGACTGAGAGAGAGAGAGAGAGAGAGAGGGAGAGACAGAGACAGCTGTTCTCCTCTGTGTTCTGTGAGTGAGCAGAGCGTGTGGAGGGGAGGGGCCCTGTGACTTCTAGCCTATCACAGGACGCAGACACAGTCGGCTACCCAATGAGGATTTTTGTTCAATCCGAGCACAGATATTGACTCGTATTACTCGTACAATACTCGTACTCGGCAAAAGTGCTTTATCCGTACCGGATACTCGTTTCAGCCGAGTATCCGGCTCAACTCTAATTGCTACTGCACTAAAAGAGCGTCTTGCTACTATCCTTCCTGAGGATCAGGAAAGCTCATCTGCCAGCCATATGATGGGGCCACCGTGATGAGGGGTGCCAGCCACTTCAGGTGCCAAGAGGAAAATACAAGATGTGTACCCAAATGGCCACTACATCCACTGCTACGCACATCAGCTCAACCTGATAATGCAACAGGCCACCTCTCACATATCCAAGTTGAGAATTTTTTTTCAAACATTGGTGGATTTGTCAACTTTTCAGCTTTCCAAGTTACCCAAGTGGACATGTGGTCTGGATGAAGTGGTTGCCCATAGACTGCCAAGATCCAGCACCGTCAGATGGAACCTTTCATAGCCATCAATACTGTTTTTGAGGACAGAGAGGATCTCATTTGCTGTTTTGAGAGCATATAAGACTCAGGTGACTTTGACCCCAATCCAGTCAGGTATGTCTGAAGGAAAGGAGAGCAAAATGTATGTTCGAGTAGTTAATATGCTTTTTGGTAGTGGGTGGGAGGATATACAGTAGTTAAGAACAACTCAGTCAGTCACAATCTTGTAACTTGAATCTTGTATCATATTGTCTTGCTCTTCTTAAATACAAAATACATTGTTGTTTAAATAAAGTAGTGCTGGTAGTTTGCCCAGTTTCAAAGTACTGCTTTTTATTTATTTGCTTCCCCTCAAAAATAATTATCACCAGCCGCCACTGGCGTGGCGTGTCTCCAGGATGGTTTTGGCGGGCTGCTACGAGTCAAGTCCCGGCAGATTTTGATTGGTGGAGCATCTTTAGTTAGTCATTACAGGATGGGAAACGATATTGGATCATCGTTAAGGGATAAAGATAAACTCAGTAGGCAGGAACACGTGTGCTTAATGTTGAACCACTGTAAAACACTTACCAGCACTGTTCCTTTAACACAGATAACGTCCAGCACCCAGGACACAAACTGGGTGTCCTATGGAAACTGACTCATCAAGTTCTCCTCAACAGGTATGATTGAGATTGTGAGAGATGCAGCAACCATCGCTGCAGTCCAGAGGAACCACGGAGGAACGACAGGAGCCTCCAGAAACGATGCTCTGTAAATCTCCCCTCCAGGAAGTAGTAAGTAAAGCAGAAAACACGGACAAGATTCAAAGCCAGGTTTTATACAAGAGCCAAATGAACTTGTAATATTACATTAGAAATGCATTTCATGCTTTGCCACATTACCACTAAGGGCCCTATCTTGCACCCAGTGCAATTGACTTTGTACACCGATGCATGTATCATTCTTATTTTGCACCCGACGCACAGCAGACTTTTCCCTCCACAGACGCACGTCGGTAAATTAGGGAATGAACTTGTGCTCCCGGGGGGGGGTTCAGTGAAAAGAGGAGGCGTGTTCAGGCGCAAACGTTCCCTGGTCCTGTTTTGCAGTTTTAGAAAACAATTCCACCACAGACCAGGAAAAACCTAGTCTAAAGTCAGTGGCGCTAGTCTAAAGTCAGTGGCCCTAGTCTACTCCCGCTCCAGCCCTGACGAGAACGTCTCCTCGGCTGTGAACCCGTGCGCCAGGCAAATCCGCCGTCATAATAGCAATCCGCCATGGAACAAGCGTGCCTGGTCTTAAAGGGAATGTGAGATGGCGCTCTGATTGGTTTACTGCATGTTACGCCCAAACCACACCTAGCTACTTCAGACCAACCCATTTTATTTTGCGTAAAATAGCAACAGCGACCGAGATCCGCCCACAAAGCTACTTTCGTTTCGCGCTTGATACTTGCGTTTCAGATCGTTAAAATAGGGCCTTAAGTGTGTTACTGCACTGCTGTGATCTTATTTGACCGCAGCACTACAAGACTTCGGAGAGTTTTGTGAAGTCCTGTGCTGGTTATTGTGTGTATTGGGTATAGGAGATCGACACAATGACAACATCATGATCACAGACCAAGGTATGTACCACAAACCTTTGCTTTACACCACACTAGCTGCATTTGTGCAAACGTAAACAGTCCAAATAATGTAAATCTCATTGAGGGAACAACTGAAGGATGAAAAGATGAATGAACAGAGTGGATGGACAGAACTTAAATGCTTTTGTATTTCCTGGGCCTCTCAGGGAACACAAAGCACTTCCTGGGCATGAACAGGGAGCGTGTACCATTGGTCCTCACACCTGACTTCCTGTATGTCATGGGCAGAGAGAAAGGGAGCAACAGCCTCTACTTTCAGCGCTTCAAGATGAGAGGATGGTGTGTGTGTGTGTGTGTAGGTGTGGTTGTGTGTGTAGGTGTGTTTGTGTGTTATTATACTAATACTTTCATTTAAAGATAAGGCTGAAGTTGTTTTATATTTTCCTATTGTCAATTAATCCTAAAAACAAACGTTAATGTGTCTGTCAATGCTTTCCAGCTTTCCTAGCCAGTCTGTGGCTCCTAGCCTCAATCCCATTGGTTCCCTTTGAAGGCATACATTTACAACTGTATATCAAGTCATTTAATAGAATAGTAAGGCTCAGTCATTTCCTAAAACAGCTGGGCACTGGGCGCCCGGGTAGCTTAGTTGGTAGAGGAAGCGCCCATGTATGGAGGATTATTCCTCAACACAGAGGCCCAGGGTACAAATCTGACCTGGCAATTTGCTGCACGTCTTCCCCATATCTCTCCCCTTTCATATATAAGCTGTCCTATCAATTAAAGGCGGAAACACCCAAACAATTATCTTAAAACAAAACGACTGGGCACTGTAGTTGTCATCAAATACTACTAAAACAGGAGTATATACTGCATTTGTTGTGGACTATTTTTAGCGGCAGACTAATACAAATTTGGTGGTGTATGTAGGATTGACACAAAACAAACTACGGTGTGTGTTTGTTCATGGTAATGATGTGTTTTTTGGCCACCGATGCTCTGTGGCACAGAAGAATAAGATATATCAGGCAGACAACACTACTGGTCTTTTCATTAGACTTATTGACAATAGGAAACATATCTCCGGGAACCATCACCTTATCGTGGTGGAGAGGTTTGTGTGTCCCTATGAACCTGAGGGCTGTGTTGTCTGGAGCTTTGTGCTCCTGGTAGGGTCTCCCATGGCACAGTGGTCTCAGGTGAGGGGCCAGACGAAGAATGGTTCAAAAAACCCTATGAAAAAACGAGGAAGGGATAGAGAGTAGGGATGGGCATTTGATTAAATTTTCTTCGTCGATCGTCGGGAGAATTAATGATCAATTATCGATTAATCATTAATATTTTATATTAAAATTAATTATTTATTTAACTTTTTATAAATTAAAAACGCAATGAAAATACAAAAATACAGCATGTTTTTACCTCGATGAGATCTTAATTACAAGAAGAACAACGTGTGGCAGTTAAACTGGAGGCTCGGCTAAACTTAAAGATATTTGCGCTGCAGTGTTTAATTTAGCAGCGGAACCTGCTGCTGCGAGCCGGCGAGACCCTCGTTTGTTCCAAAATAATAAATAAAAATAATAATGTTCAATAATAACTTAACCAAAAACATAATACTACTTAGATCTGACAGGTTTTGTCAAAATGTAACTCAAAACTATCCAAGGCACGGACAAAGCCTAATACAAAAGAACCAGTTACTTACATAGAACTTCTGCACCAGTCTACTGGTTTTTGTTGAGAAAAATAAGCAGGTTGACATGATCTGGGGTCTGAGGTTCCCTTAATACATCCATGGGTCAGACGCGACCGCTACCTGGTGATAATCCTGGCGGGGGTAAGTACATTGGCACGACACCGGCACGGGAAGCAGGTAGCTACCCCCGCGCTAACTTGGCCAGCCCGGCCCGGGGAACCTCGTTACGTTCTTCGTAGTGAGTTTCTACCAGTCTGGTGATGGTACGTCGTGACGGAATGTGAAATGCTGGTTCCAATATCCATCTCAATGAACGTGCAGCTCGTTGTGCATCGCAGCTCCTCCGTGCTAACGGTGAGTTTATGCTAGGTTGATACTGAGAGCAAGACGCACCGCCACCGACGTTAACCAGGGTCGGATGCACTTTGTTTAAGTGGTACATCATTTGAGTCGTGGCCGTGTTGTACTTATACACGGCGTCGCAGTGTTTGCAGTGAACTAAGTTGTTTTTTAAATCAAAATGGTCCCACACCACTTAGGGTCTTAGGTGCCTCAAGGGGCGTCCTTACCCCAAGTGAAGGAGTTTAAGTACCTTGGGGTCTTGTTCGCGAGTGAGGGGACAATGGAGCGGGAGATTGGTCGGAGAATCGGCGCAGCGGGGGGGCGGTACTGCATTCAGTTTATCGCACCGTTGTGACGAAAAGAGAGCTGAGCCAGAAGGCAAAGCTCTCGATCTACTGGTCAGTTTTCGTTCCTACCCTCACCTATGGTCATGAAGGTTGGGTCATGACCGAAAGAACGAGATCCAGGGTACAAGCGGCCGAAATGGGTTTCCTCAGGAGGGTGGCTGGCGTCTCCCTTAGAGATAGGGTGAGAAGCTCAGTCATCCGTGAGGAGCTCGGACCCTGTGATATCACTGTGGGGTGTGTTTACAACAGAATATATTTCTAATACCACACCTATGACTGACGCTGGGTGTGGTCAGAGGTAAAACAGGCTTACAACTTTCAACGAGGGTTGGCAGCAAACAATGCTTTTCAGCCTGGTGATGAGTTACTTTTTACTTTTTGAAATGTCCGTAAATACATAAAGATCTATGCATAAATGTCTTGTTTTCCTTTGGTGTCAGCTAATGAAGACCATGCGTCTTGCTGTTTTAAAGATTATTATACAATTATTATATGATTTATCAGGTTTATTTTGCATTTATTAAAGAAATGAGTATATCATTTCTGTGACAAAATGTCATTTTCAGGGTCACATCGTATTTCTGTACAGCATGGCTTCTATCTGAAGGAAATGATGTGTTTGCATAAGTGCATGGACAAGTAAACCCACTGTGCATACTGTATGTGTAAATGTACTGTAGAAATTTGCAGATATACCGGTAGTTTCTTATTTCATATTATCTTTTGTCCTTCTTTCCTTGTCTTCTGTTCCTTCTCTTGTCTATCCCACCTGCCCATGTCAGGATACCTGCACCCAGGCTTACCTCCTGCTGCGCTCACACTCTCGTCTGCTGGTCACTCTTTTCTCCCTCATGCTGCTGATCCCAGAGCTGAGCGCTGCAGAGAGGGAGGCGCTCCAGGAGCAACAGGGCGAGGCAGAGGCCAAGGAGCATTTCCTCCAGCAAATCTGTGTGTGGGAAGATGAGCTGGACTGTTCAGACCAGCTGGTGGATTCACATGTGGGTAGGCATCAAATAGACTGTCGGTGATTATGAAACAATCCAATCCTGATTGTTTGGTGGTTCCTGTTCTGTTATGTGCTGACTGGACCGTCTGTGAGTTGATTCTGAAAGCAGCTACAAGCTCTGGGAGAACAAAGTGACACAAAGCAGGCTTCAGTTCACAATGTTCTTACGGTTTAATGAGACGCACAAGAACATATACATTTTCTAACAATCACTCCGTTCACTTTGAGGACAAGTAGAAAGGGACACAGGAAAGGAGGATTGGTTCATGTTAGGGTCACACAGGTGAATCTTCAGGAAGGTAAACAGTGTAACAATGTATGACACAAATATATGATACCAATAAAAACAGAAGAGAGAGGCATTGTTCAGAGTTTTTTGTTTTCATTGTTTATTTTTATGTAATATGATTATATGTATATATTGTCTAGCATCCCTCTCCCTGGCTGCTCATGTGGCTCAGGTCTTATCTGTTATCTATATCTAACGTTCTTCTGGATCCATATTCTTCATATACAGGGAGCTGAGTTTAGGCAAGTAAAACTTTTAAGTAAAACAAAAACATTACATTATTTAAATTTCAAAACAAATAATACTTTGAATTGAACAACTGCAACACATATTTAGGATGAGTTAAAACCTCAGCTAAATGTGGATATGAATTGTGTCTGCTGGACGAGGTTTAATGGACGAGTTGGATGAATGTATACTAAAGGCCACCATGCTAAGCTGAAACATTACCTGTTATACTCAACCACAACAGTAGAGCTGTTTTTTCACTAGAGGGCAGTACTTGATCATTGGGTGTGGGTTTGACTCCGACCTGCGGCCCTTTGCTGCATGTCATTCCCCCCCTCTCACCCCTTTCACATATTCAGCTGTCCTATACAAATAAAGGCCTAAAAATGCCCCAAAAGTAATACAACTTTGTCTTGCTGCCAAGTGAAAAGTCCTGAGAAACTCTTGTGTTTGTAAGTAGAATGTGGCAATGGGGTTTCTTTAATCTATTTATCAAATAACGCAACATATCTGTTATCTTGGCCAACGGTGGTGATTTTTCACGGTAAAGTCCTGCTATATACTCCGCTGCTACTGCGAACAATCACCAATAAAGACTTATAAACCAAATACTACACAACCGGACATGGCCCAGCACTAAAGTGACCGGAATTTTGGGAGAAATTACCAGCATTGGCCAAGATTACAGCTAGCTATGTTGCGTTAGCATGCTACATAATAGTTAGCTAGCCGCTAGGA
>CM042434.1:37359220-37374220 GCA_023631565.1 Gymnocephalus cernua
GCAAATGTGTTTATTTCACACAGTGTGTCTGCTTTTGGTTACCGTCTGTTGTTTTAGCTGACTGTGATCGTCTTCAGTCCCACAATCCAATGGCATTTCTCTCTTTCTTGAGCTGAAAAATTCTGTTCTGTATCCAGGTCATGTATTTATTTATTTTAAGGTTTTGGACCCCGCCATTCATGTGAAAGACCCGTACAGCTTGGACATTCAAGGTCAGGGGAGACTTTCATCTCTGAATATTTATCACTGACACTGTTTTTAGCAGCACAGCATAGTTTTATTTTATGATTTAAAAAAATGTGGATATTGCTTTAAAAGAAAACAGGCTATATTACTCTATATCGCTTTAACGCCAGTCATTTCAAAAAATGTTTGCATACTAAGGAAATTTCAGTTTTGTCATGAAATGGTTTAATTTCACAAATCACACCTAGTGAATCCAGTTTTTCTCCTTTACAGAACGTCAGCGTATTACCAACCTGCGTATCAACTTCACCAAGCTTAACACTCTGGGAGACGAGCTGCTGGATGTCCTGCAGAAATACTACTACGCCCTCTATGAGCTGGTGGTCAGAGGGAGCTGCTTCTGTTACGGACACGCCTCAGAGTGCGCCCCAGTGCCAGGGGTGGACGCCCGGGACAACGGCGTGGTGAGCGAGTGGACTATGTGCCCTGGGACCAAACAGAAACATGTTGACAAAAAGAGCAGAATCTGTTGGAAAATAATAGAAACTTCAGCTTGCCTCATTTGTTCAGGACACGGTTATCATGCCATTATTATTGACAATGCCTACATCAACATTTTTGCTGCATTATGATTGGTCAGATCCACGGTCGCTGTGTATGCAAACACAATACAGATGGCCTGAACTGTGAGCGCTGCCGACGTTTCCACAATGACCTGCCATGGAGACCAGCGGAGGCAGAGAACCGACATACCTGCAGAGGTGGGAACACACACACACACACACACACACACACACACACACACACACACACACACACACACACACACACACACACACACACACACACACAGATTTTTTTTCTAAAATACCTTTAAACACAGTCAAAGGAGTTTCAGTCTTTCCTTTTTCTTGAAAGTATATTTAAAATGCCATGAAAATGAATTTGAAGGATTTGAAGTTCAGTATAGTAATCATCGAGGGGGGGGGGGATAGAGAGAGGCAGGGCCAACAGAGAAACAGACAGTGGAAAACAAAACTAGGAACCAGAAAACTAGTAAATAAGTCATAAAATAAACGCCATAAATGCCATAAAATCATGGCCAGCTGTAGTTGCTGTCCTCCAGAGCATGGATCATTCTGCTCTGTCCATTCTTCTTCTCCACACTGAAAAACAACTTGGTCGGAGAGTCCATTAGAGCAGCGCTCTGGAAACAGGACCGGATCAGCGCCCCCTGTACGTTCAAGCCCAGCAGGTCTGCCAAGATGGCTTTTTTGGACTGGAGGTCTTCAAAACAGCCTGGATTTCCTGTGGACTCCACAATAGGTGTTTTCCCACCGGAGGGACTTTTGCAGTTCTTAGAACTAAAACGTTCCTAGAACACTTTATTCGTCGTGTTCCCACCGGACAAATTTGGGGATTTTTTAGTTCCTCTGGCCGTATTTCGGGACTTTTTTAGCTCCTACTTCAGAGCAGGGTCTTTTCCCTTTTCCTAGGTCTACTTGATTGGTCTAAATTATAAGTCCCGCCCACTGCCAACCCAGATCTTGCAGTGCGCCGTCTGTACTTGCAGACAGAGCAACAGCGGGAAATTTTTAGCAATTTTCATCATCTTATTCGAGGATCCCAGCAAGGCACAACAGGAACATTCTGATGTTCTCCTCCATCATGCTACTTTGTTGTTGTATGTGGCGCTAAGGTCTAGTGACGATGCTATGAAGACTCATCATAATCACTCCCTTACCCCTCCTACCAGTCCCTTACCCCTACTACTCTCTCTCTCTCTTCCTATATACGTTGATCAAACAGCACCTTGGCTCCCTGGGCCCCTCTGTCAAACCCAGCCTCAGAAACCTGGGGGTTATGTTTGACCAGGCCATGTCTCTGGAGACACACTCAAAACAGCTCGTCCAAAATTGCTTTTATCATCTTAGGAACATCTCTAAAATTCGCAAATTGTTGTCAAAGAAGGACCTGGAAATGATAATTCACGCTTTCATATCAACAAGACTTGACTACTGTAACTCTCTGTTTACCTGTCTGAATATGTCTGCTTTGAACAAACTGCAAATTGTTCAAAATTCGGCTGCTAGACTTTTAACAGGTTGCCCCTCGGAGGTCTCATATCACTCCAGTCTTGTCGGCTCTCCATTGGCTCTGTAACATTCAGGATCCACTTTAAGATTTTAGTGCTGACTTTCAGGGCCTTAAACGGTCAGGCCCCACAGTATATCCGAGACCTTTTGAAGCCGTATTTCCCTAGCCGGACTCTCCGGTCCTCTGACCAGAACTTGCTTGCAGTCCCTAAGACTGGTTCTAAGACCCGAGGGGACCGGACTTTTCAGTCTGTTGCTCCCAGACTGTGGGACGCCCTGCCCCTGTCCGTGCGTCTGGCTGACTCTGTTGTCTCTTTTAAAAAGGATCTGAAAACTTGCTTATTTAGGAAAGCTTTTGGTTGATGGGTTCTCACTAGCGTCCCTTTCTTTTGATATATGTAGATGCATTTTATACTGTTTGTTCTACCTATTCTGTTGTACAGCACTTTGTGATTTTATCTGTGAAAAGCGCTTTATAAATACATTTTACTTACTTACTTTTACTTACTTACTACCAGTCCCTTACCCCTCCTACCAGTCCCTTACCCCTCCTACCAGTCCCTTACCCCTACTACCAGTCCCTTACCCCTCCTACCAGTCCCTTACCCCTCCTACCAGTCCCTTACCCCTCCTACCAGTCCCTTACCCCTACTACCAGTCCCTTACCCCTCCTACCAGTCCCTTACCCCTCCTACCAGTCCCTTACCCCTCCTACCAGTCCCTTACCCCTTCTACCACTCCCTTACCCCTCCTACCAGTCCCTTACCCCTCCTACCAGTCCCTTACCCCTCCTACCAGTCCCTTACCCCTCCTACCAGTCCCTTACCCCTCCTACCAGTCCCTTACCCCTCCTACCAGTCCCTTACCCCTCCTACCACTCCCTTACCCCTCCTACCAGTCCCTTACCCCTCCTACCAGTCCCTTACCCCTCCTACCAGTCCCTTACCCCTCCTACCAGTCCCTTACCCCTCCTACCAGTCCCTTACCCCTCCTACCACTCCCTTACCCCTCCTACCAGTCTTTTACCCCTCCTACCAGTCCCTTACCCCTACTACCAGTCCTTTACCCCTCCTACCAGTCCTTTACCCCTCCTACCAGTCCCTTACCCCTCCTACCAGTCCCTTACCCCTCCTACCAGTCCCTTACCCCTCCTACCAGTCCCTTACCCCTCCTACCAGTCCCTTACCCCTCCTACCAGTCCCTTACCCCTACTACCAGTCCCTTACCCCTCCTACCAGTCCCTTACCCCTCCTACCAGTCCCTTACCCCTCCTACCAGTCCCTTACCCCTACTACCAGTCCCTTACCCCTCCTACCAGTCCCTTACCCCTCCTACCAGTCCCTTACCCCTCCTACCAGTCCCTTACCCCTTCTACCACTCCCTTACCCCTCCTACCAGTCCCTTACCCCTCCTACCAGTCCCTTACCCCTCCTACCAGTCCCTTACCCCTCCTACCAGTCCCTTACCCCTCCTACCAGTCCTTTACCCCTCCTACCAGTCCCTTACCCCTCCTACCAGTCCCTTACCCCTCCTACCAGTCCCTTACCCCTCCTACCAGTCCCTTACCCCTCCTACCAGTCCCTTACCCCTCCTACCAGTCCCTTACCCCTCCTACCAGTCCCTTACCCCTCCTACCAGTCCCTTACCCCTCCTACCACTCCCTTACCCCTCCTACCAGTCTTTTACCCCTCCTACCAGTCCCTTACCCCTACTACCAGTCCTTTACCCCTCCTACCAGTCCTTTACCCCTCCTACCAGTCCCTTACCCCTCCTACCAGTCCCTTACCCCTCCTACCAGTCCCTTACCCCTCCTACCACTCCCTTACCCCTCCTACCAGTCCCTTACCCCTACTACCAGTCCTTTACCCCTCCTACCAGTCCTTTACCCCTCCTACCAGTCCCTTACCCCTCCTACCAGTCCCTTACCCCTCCTACAAGTCCCTTACCCCTCCTACCAGTCCTTTACCCCTCCTACCAGTCCCTTACCCCTCCTACCACTCCCTTACCCCTCCTACCAGTCCCTTACCCCTCCTACAAGTCCCTTACCCCTCCTACCAGTCCTTTACCCCTCCTACCAGTCCCTTACCCCTCCTACCAGTCCCTTACCCCTCCTACCAGTCCCTTACCCCTCCTACCAGTCCCTGTGGTCACTTGGCCGGTGGGAATGCAAATGGAAAAAAGATTTTGGGGGAGAGTAGTTCGTAGAACTGCTTAGAAATGTACTTTTCCCCTAAAAAGTACAAGTACTACCCAGTGGGAAAACACCTTATGGTTATCTCTAGATGGTTCATAGACTTGGTAATGTCTCGAGAAACATTGAGAGTGTACTGTTGACAAAGCTGCCTGATGTCAGTCTTACCAAAGTCCCACCACTGCCTCGGTGAACTAAAATCTCCCTTCCTGTCTCTAAAACCCTCCAAAAGAAAATAAAAACATCTCTAAAATGGGCATCTAAAAGCAAAGCAGTGTTAAAATGCCAATATGCAGATGAGGGTTTTATATTGGAAACATAAACAACAGATTAAAAAGCTCATACTTGGCTCTGACTACTAAAAGTCTGCCCTTTACTCTTTCTTCTATCTACAGTGTGGGACTTTGGTAGAAAGGTTTTAGCCAATAGGAGTGCTACTCCTCCGCTGATGCTGCTAAAATGACTTAACCCCCCCCCCCCCCCCCCCCCATCCCGTTCCCTCCTCCAGTCTGTCCCGTTTAAAGGGTCACTGTGCGTTACCTGCAACATTGCAATATTTATTCCTTTAAGCTATAAAAACTCAAAGATGCACGCCCTCTTCTTCACATCTCTGCCAAATGTGAGGAGAAACACACCAAAAAAACCACAAACATTAAGAGCGACAGCAGACGGACTGTCTTACTTTTCTTCTCTATCTTCATCATTTAAAAGCTCAAGTTTGATCGTCGGAACCAGTTTCTTTAATCTGAAAAATTCATCTGAGTTCTTATTGAGATCAATAACAACCTTTTGTTCTCAAAATAGTCCTCAAGTTTGACATTTTTGCTGTTTTTGGTTTTCTGAAGGAACTCTCTGATGTGTTGGACCTGGTACAGTTCTCCCTGCAGCGGACCAACCGAGACCTGGGAGTCAGTAAGATGCTCACTGACTGCAGTACTGTGCTCTTCCTCCTCATCGTCCTCCATCTCCATCTCCCCTATTCCTTCCTCCTCCACCACCTCCTCCTCCACCTCATCCACCTCCCCTATTCCTTCCTCCTCCTCCACCTCCACCACCTCCCCTTCCTCCTCCTCCTCCTCCTCCTCCTCCACCTCCACCACCTCTCCCTCCACCTCCTCCTCCTCCACCTCCACCACCTCTCCTTCCTCCTCCTCCTCCTCCTCCACCTCCACCACCTCTCCTTCCTCCTCCTCCTCCTCCACCTCCACCACCTCTCCTTCCTCCTCCTCCTCCTCCTCCACCTCCACCACCTCTCCCTCCACCTCCTCCTCCTCCACCTCCACCACCTCTCCTTCCTCCTCCTCCTCCTCCTCCACCTCCACCACCTCCCCTTCCTCCTCCTCCTCCTCCTCCACCTCCACCACCTCTCCCTCCACCTCCTCCTCCTCCACCTCCACCACCTCTCCCTCCACCTCCTCCTCCTCCTCCACCTCCACCACCTCTCCTTCCTCCTCCTCCTCCACCGCCTCCTTTTCCCTCACTGACACTTTTTTGGCCTGGTCTTTTTCTTATCCTTGCAGACATTTTGAGAATATTGTCTTTTTCACTCAAAACAACCTCATCATTTCTCACCGTGTCCACTGCTGTGACTGCAGTGACAACAGTTAGCTCAGCTTCAGCTGATTGGTCGATCACACCTGTCTGTTCCCCACACACACCCTCACCTAATTATTTTTCTTTTTCCTCACCCACTACACTTTTTTTTTCTTCACTCACACCTCAATTCACCTTCTCTCCCACTTCATTCACACAATCACCCGGTGCGTCTGATTGGACGCGGCATCACCACGCCGCCGCGGAGTGGACATCGGCAACCGGCACCGGGGGCAGCAGCCCCCCCGGACGATGGGGGGTTTGGGGGAGCGGAGGACACCCCCCCGGACCAGGAGGATTCGGATCACTTTGTCTCGGGCAGGCCTTCACCGTGTGTCCCACCTCACCACAACCAAAACATTTCATCTCTGATGAAGTTGCAAAAATCACGTATTCATAATCATCTACCTTGACATGGAAGCAGCTGTCTGCGGTGAGACACTACGTGTTTCAGTAACTGGGTAAGTAAAAAGTTGGTACAGTATGAAAAACACAAATAAAAAAAGAAAGTAGTGATTTCTAAATGTACTTTGACTTGTATTTCATTGCAGACAATGTGAACACAAAATATTTCATGTTTTGTCTGGTCAACTTAATTTCATTTGTAAATATACATCCTTTCCTGTCATTCAGACCTGCAACACATTCCAAAAAAGGTTGGGACAGGAGCACTTTAGGGCTAGTAATCAGGTAAATTGGTTAAATAATGATGTGATTTGAAACAGGTGATGTCAACAGGTGATTGTAATTATGATTTGGTACAAAAGCAGCGTCCAAGAAAGGTCTAGTCCTTTAGGAGCAAAGATGGGCCGAGGATCGCCAGTTTGCCAACAAATACGTGAGAAAATGATTGAAATGTTTAAAAACAATGTTCCTCAAAGAAAGATAGGAAGACATTTGCTTATTTCACCTTCAACAGTGCATAACATAATTAAAAGATTCAAGGAATGAGGAGGAATTTCAGTGCGTAAAGGACAAGGGCGCAAGCCTAAGCTGAACAACCGTGATCTCCGATCCCTCAGGCGGCACTGCATCAAGAATCGTCATTCATCTATAAGCGATATCACCACATGGGCTCAGGACTACTTTGGCAAACCTTTGTCAAGTACCACAATACGTAGTTACAGCCACAAATGCCAGTTGAAACTGTACTGTTCCAAAAGGAAGCCCTATGTTAACCGTGTCCAGAAGCGCAGTCGACTTCTCTGGGCTCGGAGGCATCGCGGATGGACCATCACACAGTGGAAACGTGTACTGTGGTCAGATGAATCAGTATTTCAGGTATTTTTTGGGAGAAATGGATGCCGTGTGCTCCGGACCAAAGAAGAAAAGGATCATCCAGACTGTTACCAGCAACAAGTCCAAAAGCCAGGGTCTGTCATGGTATGGGGTTGTGTCAGTGCCCTTGGCAAAGGTAACATGCACTTCTGTGATGGCACCATTAATGCTGACAAGTACATAGAGATTTTGGAGCACAATATGCTGCCTTCAAGAAGACATCTTTTCCAGGGACGTCCATGCATATTTCAACAAGATAATGCAAAACCACATTCTGCACACATTACAAAGTCCTGGCTGCGGAGGAAGAGGATACGGGTACTTGACTGGCCTGCCTGCAGTCCCGACCTGTCTCCAATAGAGAATGTGTGGCGCATTTTGAAGTGCAAAACAAAGACCCCGTACTGTTGCCCACCTTAAGACTTGTTTGCAGCAAGAATGGGACAAAATTCCACCTGAAACACTTCATCACTTGGTGTCTTCAGTCCCTAAACGTCTTTTAAGTGTTGTGAAAAGGAATGGCAACATTACAAAGTGGTAAATGTTTTACTGTTCCAACTTTTTTGAAATGTGTTGCAAGAACCAAAATAGGAATTTTGTTTTTTTGAAGAAAAAAAAACAATAGAAATCATGAGGAACACATTAAATGATGTGCTGTTGTATTGTCTGCAATGAAATACAAGTCAAAGTACATTTAGAAATCACTAGTTTCTTTTTTTATTTGTGTTTTCCATACTGTCCCAACTTTTTCTGATTTGGGGTTGTATTTTCCCGTGTCTGGACAGCTCTCTGCTGAGAAACCCATCAGAGATGAAAGGTGGGACGTTAGACAGGACTACCTTTGTAGCTGGTTGTGTCAGCGGTAGCACCTGCACAAACATTTCATTCACGGTGATGCCTGCCTCGATGACTTGGTTCACCTTGTCCTCCCGGTCCAGGTAGATGACCATGGCGCCGTTCATCCGAGTCGCTGACTTAATGCTACCGTGCCCCCCACAGCTACCCCAATGTCCTCCACGCTACACGGAAAACTAGGACAGATCTTGATGCCATGCTTTCTGGTGAGTGTGGAGAACCCCTCTCCATTCACTATGGCGGCTGCACAAGCCGACCGGTGAGACAAAAAACACCCAAATAACCCAAACTAACCACCAAAAAGTACTACAAGTTAAAGATAAAGTGACCTATACCATTAAACTAACCAGAACTAAATGAAAATATCAACAAAAGAAAAATCACTGTAGCTCACTCACACACGCTCTCAACTCAGAGAGAGAGAGAGAGAGAGAGAGAGAGAGAGAGAGAGAGAGACACAGACAGACAGACAGACAGACAGACAGACAGACAGACAGACAGACAGACAGAGCTCTCTAATGTTCTAATGCTGAGTTTTACAGGTAGCTTTTTTCTTCCGCTACGCGGAAAAGTTAACTCAGAGTCAACTTTGGAGAACGGGCGGGGGGGATCTTCTTGCGTGCATTGAGATTTTCAAATGCATGCTTGGTGCCGCCCCTCGAGTTGGGCGAGTTTTCATTACTCAGTGCCAGACCCTTAATCTTTGGGATTTGGGTCTGGACTTCCAGGCTACCGGCCAGTAGTTATCTGTCTGTGAATCTGGGGGCGGAGCTTCTGAAGGGGGTGATGTATTTATTTGGCAGTTGAGTTCCAATATCAACAATCTTGTGATGATACAGTACAGTCTGATACAGTACTTACCTTAATGTTGATTAAATATGTATGTGACACAATATAATATATGCAGCTACTAAATTTAGCTTTTTACTAGAGGAGACATATCACTCTGAACTACAGAAACACTCTGTACAACTCCTAAGGCCTTTACACACACTGGGAGCGTTACGAATGAATGACAAGAAAAGGCATAATGCTCAACTGGGAATATTCATAGCGGCAGGTAAACAAATAGGCAGTCTAGGACTTTTATTATTATGAAAGGTAAAAACAAAAGAGTGGCTCTGGTACGTGCTGCCTTTGTCAAGGTTGAAAGGAGTAAAGTTTGTTGTCTTGTTCGGCTCGGGGTTTGGACTAAGTGCCTCAGTGTAGTTGTTGAAAAAGGATGATGTTCCATTATTGCCGAGTACTGTTCATGGCCTGTGTGAAAGTACTTGACAGAAACAACTGTTCGAAAAAACATATTGACAAGTGAATTAATAGCACAAAAAAACGCCGCTGCTGTGTTAAGGCCTTTAGAGATAATGTGTCCTCCTCCAAGTCCCTTTGCAATATTAACCTTTGATTATTTTAAATGATATTATACAACATTTTATTGTAACAGTTTGCATAGTCAGCTAGTGCAAAATCCTTAAAATGTTGTTTTCCTGTTTAACCAGTAAACTGATATTTATTCCAAACACAACACTGATATCTCATAATATTCTCTTGAAGCTCCCCTCATCCAACCTGTAACAGCAAAGAGACGGCCACTGTGACAGGCCACTCCTCTCATCTCATCAGTCTGCATCACTGTTGCTATCCTCTACCATCTCTACCTGCTTTCTCACATTCGTCACTGTCTCTGTCTGTCTCTTTCATCGTCTGCCCCTCCACTTCCCCATTCAGGCCTTCGGGCAAGCTCAGACAGTCCACACTTACAACACCACAAGTACAGGAATGTGTAAAAAAAAAGGCAAGTACTGACTTCACAATGTTAGTAGAAAAGGTGCAAGAAACTGAGGAAGAGGAGAGTGTCTTTGACACATGGTATAAGGGGGTGATGGCACAGTGCATATGACACATGCCTTTGGTGTGGGAGATCTGGGTTCAATTCCGGCGTTGCTTGTTTAACTTAAGCTGGATGGAAATTGAGTGTACATGCTGAAGGGCAAAAAAGAGGTATACAAGCAATGCAGGATACAGTCAAAGTCCTGCATTTCTGTACAGAATTCAAACTCCGCAGCTGAAGTGACCCATAAAAACACCCGACAGTGGCAGATACCAATCTGTCACAACTAAGTATTGCTGCACAGCACTTACTAACACGTACAACACACACACACACACACACACACACACACACATACGCTCTGGCAATTTCAGCATAACATGGCTCTTTAGGCTCTGTCTTGTCGTTTTCACTTTTGGAATGAGAACGCTTGGCAGGATGAGCCAAAGTGCTGCTGTAAAATGTTCTACATTATGTATGATCAACACAAACTCTCCTCTCCTCTCCTCTCCTTTCCGTTTCCGGTGAGTGTGAGCGTGAGCGTGAGTGGTGGTGGTGGAAGTGCGAGTGGCGCGGAGTTTCAAACTGTTTCTGTCCCTGTTTTTCGGAGTTTTCCGACTGCATTTTCAATCTGTCTTTTTGTGCATGATCAGGTAAGTTTCTTACTTTTTGTATTGGAGTATCTGCTGAGGAATCGGGTTTTCGGTCGAGCGTCTTTTCCGGGAGGAATGGCGTCCTTTGAGACGCCACCTCCGACTCTCCGGCAGGGAATAAGAATAGTACCCCCGGAGAATAATGTTACTGTGGAGGAGGTTCTGTTGGCGGTGGGTGAACAGGTAGGCTATGACAAGCTATCTTTTGCATCCAGAATGAACAAAGCAGTGGTTGTGTTTATGAAGGATGAGCAGCTAGTGCATCAGTTGATTGAGAGCGGTGTGTTTATCAGAGAAAGTTTTGTGCAGGTTTCCCCCTTATCAACTCCATCTACGCGAATCACCGTATCCGGTGTTCCGCCGTTTATATCCAACGAGTTGTTGGAGAATGAGCTTCGGAGGTTTGGAAAGTTTGCCAGTGGGTTTAAAACTGTGACTTTGGGATGTAAAGATCCCAAACTGCGACATGTGCAGTCTCTGAGGCGGCAGGTGTTCATGTTTCTGGACTCGGCCACACAGACGCTGGAGGTGTCTTTCAGAGTGAAGCATGGTAATGGTTCTTATATGGTGTATGCAAGCTCTGGACAGTTGAAATGTTTTGAGTGTGGAGATGTGGGACACAAGCGTGTTGCTTGTCCCCACAGACAGCAGGCGCCGTCTGATAGCGAGGCTGCGCCGGCTGATGGCGAGGCTGCTGCGCCTGATGGCGAGGCGGCCGCGGCTGGGGCTGGCGGCCCGGGGTCGGCCGATATCACACCCGGTGCCGGGTCCAATGTAGATGGAGCAGCTGCTGATGGGGGTGTGGCGGCAGATCACGGCGATGCGGTCAGCGGCGAAGCGGTTGCGAAATGCAACAAAAGTAATGTAGAGAAGCAGAGCCAGTCTGAGCAGCAGCAGGTTCCGGCGCCACAAGAGAGTCATACTGAGTTTGTTGGTGCTAAAGTGCAATCACAGTCAGGAATTACGGTGGAAGTAGCCTCCACTAGTATCCCGAGAGGTCATGTGATCACCGCTGATGAACAGGGTGCAGGGCAGCTCAGCAGTCAGGCATCATGTGCTAGTGAAGACATGGAGTATGATTCAGAGTCTGATACAGTTTCTATTGGAGAAGTTAATCTGAGCACAGATCTGTATTCATTAGAGGAAATAGATCGTTTTCTGAATGAAACATTTAAAAGATCTGTGAAAGTGACTGATTACTTCAAAGACACAGAAAAATTTATCAAATCTGTTGCTGTACTGAAAAGACTGGTTGGTTTTGACCTGTTAGATAAAAAGAAACGTTATCGCCTAAAAAAACACATTACAACTATAAGAAAGGAAAAAGGATGTAGAACTTCAAAAAGACTAAGAACTTCCAATGATCATGACACTTAATTTATTTTCCTCTTTATATTGTTCTTTGCTTGTTTCAACTTGTCTGTTTCTCTTTTCTGACTTTTCTATGAGGAGCCTTAAAATAGGATCTCTTAATATCAATGGTGGGAGAGATGGGCACAAGAGGGCTTTAATCTCTGAGGTCTCTAGTCAGAAAAGGATCGATGTGTTGTTTTTGCAGGAAACACATTCTGATCCAGCAGTTGAGACAGAATGGGGTATATGGTGGGAGGGTCCCCATGCTCTTAGCCATGGCACTAATGTTAGCGCAGGGGTTGCTGTTCTGTTTAAGGCAGCTGCTAATGCAAACATTATATCGTCCACCGAAGTAGTAAAGGGACGCCTGCTGGTTGTCAGGGCAGAGATAGAGAGTTCGGTGTTTTGTTTTGTTAATGTATATGCCCCTAATCAGGGATCAGAAAGAGTGATTTTTTTCACTCAGTTAAAAAACGAATGAAGTAAGTACCATCAGGATCAGTTGATTGTTGGTGGGGATTTTAACTGTACTCCTGATTTCACTGTGGACAGGATAGGCGAGGAACCTCACCCACTTTCAGCTCAGAGCTTAAACAGCACCATTAAGCAGCTGGATTTGGTAGATACATGGAGGGTTAAACATCCACAATCGCGACAGTACACTTGGGTGAGGGTCATTAATAATAGGGTGAGTGCAGCCAGACTCGACAGGATTTATATTTCAAAAAATCTTAACTCTAGACTAGTCCACAGTAGGATAACTCCTGTTGGCTTCACGGATCATCACTTTGTTTTTATAGATTTGATCATCTCGCCAGGTAAGAGGATTACATCCTACTGGCATTTTAATAACAAACTTTTACAAGACAGCATGTTCTGTCACACATTTGAGCATTTTTGGAAGTGCTGGAAAAATAAAAAAGCAGATTTTAAGGCTTTGAAGCAGTGGTGGGACGTTGGCAAGGCGCAAGTTCGGGTTTTGTGTCAACAGTACACCTCCCATTCCACTGCTAAGATCAATGCAGTTGTAATGGAACTTGAAGCCAACATTAGAGGTATTGAGGAGGTTTTAAATAGAGACTCTGACCCTTCTTTAGGGCACTTGTTGAAAAAGAAAAAAATGGAATTGAGCTCTTTCCTGAACGAGAGGGTGAAGGGAGCTCTGGTCAGGTGTCGTTTCCTCCAGTTAAAGGACATGGATGCCCCAAGCTCCTTTTTCTTTGGTCTGGAGAGATCGGTGGCTCAGAGGAAACAAATGACATGCCTTCAGATCCCAGGGGGCAGAGTAACCACCAGTCCGGGTGAGATGAGGAGCCATGCGAGGGAGTTCTATGCAGACCTCTTTGGGGCCCAACAGTGCAGCATGGAGTGTCGTGAGGAGCTCCTGGAGGATCTTCCTCAGCTCAGTCCGGACGAGAGAGCTGCTTTGGACTGCGAGCTAACGCTGGAGGAGCTGACAGCTGCGGTCAACCAGATGGCCACAGGAAAGGCGCCGGGGATAGATGGTCTCTCCGCAGATTTCTATAAACAATTCTGGAAGACTATTGGACCAGACCTTCATGAGGTTATGCTGGAGGGGTTTAGAACAGGTTTTCTTCCGGTTTCTTGTCAGCGAGCGGTGTTATCACTGCTGCCAAAAAAAGGAGATCTGGCTTTGCTAAAGAACTGGCGCCCAGTTTCCCTCCTCTGTACGGATTATAAGGTACTCTCCAGAGCATTATCCAACAGATTGAAGAATGTCCTGGAATTAATTATACACTCGGACCAAACATACTGTGTTCCAGATAGGTCGATCATGGACAATATTTTCGGTGTTCGGGACATTCTTGATGTGTGTAAAATGTATGACGTTGATGTTGGCATTGTGTCTTTGGACCAGGAAAAAGCTTTTGATAAGGTGGATCACTCTTACTTGTTTTCTGCACTTAAAGCTTTTGGTTTTGGTGATGGTTTTCTGTCTTGGGTTGGTTTGCTGTACAATGGGGCACAGTGTTTGGTGAAGACAGGTGCAGGGCTGAGCCGGCCCATTCCTGTGAATAGGGGGATAAGACAGGGTTGCCCTATCTCGGGACAGCTATACACCTTAGCAATCGAGCCTTTACTGTGCAGGATGAGGGCTCGACTCAGCGGTCTTGTCCTGCCTGGGTCCTCGAGCATTGAGCGTCCGCTTGCGGTTTCAGCCTATGCAGATGATGTCAATATTTTTGTCTGCAGCCAGGAGGATGTTCAGAGTCTGCAGGATGCTCTGTCTCTGTATGAAAGGGCCACATCCGCAAGGGTGAACTGGGCCAAAAGTGAAGCCTTGTTAGTAGGTCAGTGGAGAGATAAAGTGGTGCCCAGTCTGCCAGGGGGACTTGAGTGGGGAAAAGAAGGGTTAAAAGTTTTGGGAGTGTTTTTGGGTTCTGAGGGTTTTGTCAAGAAGAACTGGGAGGGAGTGAAGGAGAAGGTGTGCGCTCGGTTGTCTAAATGGCAATGGTTGCTACCCCAGCTGTCGTATAGGGGAAGAGTTCTGGTTGCCAATAATTTGGTTGCCTCGACCCTTTGGCATAAGCTCATTGCTATTGTGCCACCAAGAGGCCTGATGGAGGACGTTCAGAGGACCATCGTTGATTTCTTCTGGTCGGGGCGGCACTGGGTTCGGGCAGCAGTGCTCTACCTGCCTGTAGCTGAAGGGGGCCAGGGGCTGGTGGATATCCAGTCTAAAATTGCCTCCTTTAGAATCCAGACTGCACAAAGACTATTGTACAACTGTGGCCCCAGCTGGCTGGATACAGCCCGACTGCTGCTGAGGAGAGCTGGGCGATTGGGATACGACAAGCAGCTTTTCCTTCTAAAAACTGAGGATATGGACCTCACTGGGCTGACATCATTCTACAGTTCTGTGCTGCAGGCGTGGCAGATACTACAATTTTCTCGTGATGCAAATGAAATTCCGGGAATGTGGCTGTTTGAAGAACCTTTGTTTTT
>CM042434.1:37381720-37409220 GCA_023631565.1 Gymnocephalus cernua
TGTGTGTGTGTGAGAGGGAGAGGGCCATTGTTGCCAGCATGTTTGTTCAAGTCACTAAAGGCGTTGATAAAGTATCCCAGGTGTTGATAGGGTTGGTGTTGTTTTATTGCTCAGGAAGAATTGCATCATTACATTATTGTCGTTTTAAACCTGCCCTGGCTTATACAGGATGCTCTGTATGAGTCAAGCCTGTATTTGTATTCTTATTTCACTGTACACCGCTGTGTTTTTTAATATTGATTTACTGATAGGAAGGCAAACATGCTATAAAGCCTGTGCAAGAATCCCCTACAGTGATCTGAAAGGAAGGCAGCAGCTTTGTTAACTGAAGTTTAGAGTGGGAACGCTACAGTCTCCAACCTCATACCTCTGGTGCAGGTTCATTGAATCTATTATCACTTTATTTTACGCCCTATTTATAAAGGATCCAAGATAATTAAGATAATAGTGTGCCATTAATATGAATGAGAGACACACGTCTGCTCACGTCACATCTACGTCATCAAGCTCAGTTTGAGGCTGCGCAGAAACGGGAAAGTGACCTCATGGTCTCCGTCCAGAGCGACGGGATCTGTCGGTCCACTTCTTTAACTGTCTATGGAAAAAGGTGACCACCTGTGCATGTTGCTTAGGGCTTCATGTACCTCGAGGTTTCCCCCTAGTGGTGGGAAACACAAATGCAAATGTTACATTTATCTGGGCTTGGGATCAGCTTTTAAGTAAGAAAAATAAAAGGCACCTCTAAAGACAAAGTTTCTTTACACATTAAACTGATTTTGGTAGTGCAGTATTTATCTGTCCTTTTAGTCATGATCATGTCCTGTCAAAAAAAACTTGACACATTGTGTCTTGAGTTGTTTTATCTCTGTGAGTCCTATTTTCAAAAGTACTGTCTTCTCTGCAATAGGAAAGTTGGCTATACTGCTTCCCTGGCTCATAATCCCAAAACATAGTAGCCTGTGTGACTAGCACACTTGTTTTAAGCCCAGTAATGGCTGAGTAATTATACTGTATCATCGGCAAACCTACAGACGTAATCTGTGCTTGTCTGTTAAGGAGGTTACTTCTCTGGTTTTTGGTGACATGACATAATGTGTTTCTCATTCACATTCTTATCCTGCAATAAACCGAGTAACCAGATCCAGTTTGACATGTTTTTATAAGCAAATGTTAATGTTATATGTAGAGCCTTTTATTTTCTGTGGTAGAGCGCATAAGACATAGAATATATACATGTTTTCATTCCCTGATACTGTGGCAAAATGTCCCTGTAGATGCAGAAAATCATCAGCCTTGTAAAAAATAATATTCCATTTCACCCAAAGATAAGTCAAAGTGCCCCATTTCATTTTAAGCCAAAAGATAAAATTGGTTTGGTATACAATGAAAATACAACATTGGTATAGCATTAGTATTGTAACATAGTCACAACACTGAAAGCATTTTTCAGGTAAAAGATTTGAGTTGCTATTTTCGGCTCTAATTCAAACTGATGCTGCCAAATTAGATACCAATACAAAATGTGAAAGCAGAAAAAAAAGTGATTTTCTCGAGGTCATCCAATCACATTTGTATTGGTCTCGACTTAGATGAAAATTATTAACACAAATCATTGAGCCCAATGTTAGAGCCGCGGTGTTTGTCTCTAATGAAATAGACACAACTGGATTGTTGGTTGTGCTAATGTGATAATCATGTTGAAAAACCTTGAACACATGCCCCTTTCCAAGAAGAAAAGAGGCACTAAACTACTTCATTATACTATTTGTTTCTGATTCTGTCCGCCAATAGAAAAACAGTGAATAACTCTTTTAATACCTCCTCCCATCCAGCGTGTGTCTGCCACCCAGAGGGTTCACTGAGCCACCAGTGTGACCCGGTTACAGGCCAGTGCCAGTGCAGGCAGGGAGCCACTGGGCTCAGACTGCCCACCAGGCCAGTGGGCTTCCCCAGCTGCAGCCCCTGTCACTCTAACGGCCACGCAGACATCTGTGACCCCCGCAACGGGGAGTGTGGAGACTGCAGGGACTACACAGCCGGACACCTCTGCGAGTGGTCTGGATCCCTCTGTCAGACTTTACCTAACTCCATCCCTGGTTATCAGGGAAATGTCTCCCTCATTCCTCCCAGTTGTGCGGATGGGTTCTTTGAAAACCCGGTGCTTGGTTCAGGGGAGCACTGTCGGCCCTGTCCCTGCCCTGGCAACCCCGGCTCAGATCACTTTAATGCGCTCCTGTCACGCTGACCACACCTCTAACCAGATAATCTGTAACGGCAGGCAAGGCTACACTGGTAAGCTATCTCACTGCAGTAACATACACATTTTCCTATATTTGTTGATCATTATTAACTCTTCCGTAGACTGAATCACTGTGGCTAACACAAAAATCACTTCCAGGTAGACACATTACAGTTGATTTGAATTGAAGAGATATTTCAAATCAGGAAACATTTTTTTCAACCGTTATTGTTATATATTAAGTTAAACACGGAGGTCCGACCTTTCTGACGTTTCTGCTGTTCTGGTTTTCTGTACTATGTTGCTTTGCTAGCGTCTATGATGAACCAAACCTAGCGTTAGGAACATGACACCAATATGGGTGGTGTCATTTTCTTTAGTCTGTAGTGCAACAAATAAATAAGGTCTCCAACCTAACATTAGTGAAGGTGTAGACCTGCGAATTTATCTCATTTTAGATGAATGAGATGAGAGTATATATATACCAGAATATAAGACGAGGTTTTTGTCCTAAAAATGGGCTGAAAAATGGGGGGGGGGGGGGGGGGGTCGTCTTATATTCGCGATATAGACAAAATCACGGGGGGAAGGTAGAAAGCAGGGGGAAACAGTAGAGGGCGCCAACACGCCATGTAATTACCGGTAGTGACAGTGTTATGAATTAAATAAACAAAGTGCCGCCATGGAGGTAAAGAGATTATCTTGAGAAAAGCGCTTCAAAAGTTGGTCAAATAAACCAACACGTTCGAAACAGTTAGGACGCCAACGTTAAACGTATGGTCGTGAATGAGGCGGAACCATCTAATCATTGTCACAGAATGCAACGTTCGGAGGTGGCGAGCACAAAAAGAACGACTAAAAAATACCAACAGCCAAAGGAAAGCTTTCCGTGGACCTCAAAGTAGCAAGTTTGCAGAACTTGATGATAGAATTTATGAATATGTGATAGAAAAACGTCGGGATGCGATGCCAATCACAAGAGCGTCTTATATTCAGGACCGTCTTATATTCAGGTATATACGGTATCAGTTGTTCTTCGTCCCCGTGTGCTCAGTGCTGTTAAATTGTATGGACGGAGGGCGCCTGGGTAGCTCACCTGGTAGAGCAGGCGCCCATATAAAGAGGCTTACTCCTCGATGCAGCATGTCATTCCCCCTCTCTCTCACCTTCTTCAATCTTAAAGTACATAAAAAATGTCATCTAAAATTGTATGTACGGGAGTTTTCTACCTGGATGTTCTTGTAAACAAATGTGATTGGGTCTATAGGTCAACTTTACTTGTCTGATTGATACAAAATCATGGAAATGTGGCTGATTCTGCAATGAACTATTTAATACCTGACCCTCTACTTTAGTCACGCCATGTTCTCCCTTTTCTGCCCTAGGGCTCCGCTGTGACCAGGTGGCCCTTACTAGAACCTTACTGTCTTCTCTCTGTCTGTGCATATGTTCCTCTTGTCAGTTTGTACCTGTGTGACTGCTGGCACCGTCCAGTCTGCTTGCAGCGCCTGCCCTTGCAGGCAGAATGTGGCCGGCCATAACTGTGACCAGTGTGCTCCTAACTAGTGGAACTACGGTCAGGACCGAGGCTGTGAGCACTGTGGCTGTGACCCACAACACATACTTGGAACTCACTGCAACATGGTGAGGAAGCACGAGGGTCTCCAAAAGCCTGAGAATGGATAATGCACAAGTCAACTCGAAACAAAAAACTAATTTTGTATTCCTACTCATTAGATATTTGTATCTGTCTCTCTCTCTCTTTCTGTCTACAGTTCACAGGCCAGTGCCAGTGTCATCCAGGCTTTGGAGGTACACAGTGCACTGAGTGTGAGCAGCTCCACTGGGGAGACCCACGGCTGCAGTGCCAAGGTAACTCACCTTGTGACAAATACCTGTACACTAATACTGTACATTATGGGGCACATTTTTGTAACAGTCATGAGTGACTTCTCGTTTTACAGTATCAATTATGCAGAACCATTAAGTGAAGCTGTAAAACAGTCTACCAGTGCATCATGCCCAATCACGCCAAAATCCACTCGCTGTTTCTTCGTGTTAAAAGGGGACGTGTTTGCTTCCCTTTGTGAATTTATCCGGCCTCGTTCGCCTCACACAATCAGTCCAATGTGACTCAGCAGCAGCAGCTTTAGTCCATTAATAATGTAATACAACCTAAGGATTTAAATTAGGGCTGTCAATCGAGAAACATTTTCATGAGTGTCCTAGTTAACTCGCAATTAATTGCAAATTAATCAACGTAATTCAAATAGCTTTATTATTGCGGAGAGAACCATCTGGAAGAAGAAGAAACTAAACTTGCCAACTCCCGTTCATAGATCTTGTATTACAAGACTCGCTCCCGTACTGCATCTGGTCTCCAGGCAGCCCTGTTTTTGTTAAATCTGTTGCATTGTAAAACCCTTTCTACCTGCTTCTTTAAAACGTGACTAGATTCTATCTTGCAGTCTTTGGACCTGTTTTCTTCTCTGTGTCCTCCCTCCCATCTTTCTTCACTCCCCTCCTCCCATTCACAGTGTAACTGCCATCCGCTGAGCTCAGAGATGGCCCAGTGCGACCGATCAACGGGGGCGTGCGAGTGCAGGGAGGGAGCAGCGGGGAAGCGTTCTGATGAATGCGCTCGTGGCTTCACCGCCGACTTCCCCAAGTGTGTCCGGTGTCACCCGCGCTTCCAACTGTGGTACGATGTGGTGTGCCAGATCAAAAGAGACCTGGAACACATCCAGTACGCCGCGCAGAAGATCCTGGAGAGCGGGGATCACGCCGGGAGTCAGGGACACACGCATCAAAGAGCTGGAGAGGAACATGAAAGAAGTGCAGGATCTGATCAGTACGGAGGACAGCGACAGGATCCACCAGCTGATTGGACAGAGCATTGATGACCTCAGGTGATGATGTCACATAATGTATGGATGTTCAGCGAGGTTGGTTAGGATGATTTGTCAGCTGCCACCAACTGCCTGGATGTTATATAAAATATCCTGCTTTTATGTGTTCCAGGGCTGAGATCGCCCTGACCAACGGGCGTCTGATGGGCGTCACCCGAGAGCTAAATACAAGAGCAGAAGAAGAAGAGGCACTGAGACGCACATTGAGTGTCCTAGAGAGAGAGCTGAGGGACGTCAACGCCACTGTGGCTCAGAAACAGCGCCTGCTAGATGACTACCTCACCTCAGATTTGCAGGTAGCAAACTCAGTCAAGTCAGTGAGGCTTTAAAAACATATCGTGTGACGGTAAAGTAGGGCTGGGTATTGCCTACAACCTCACGATACGATATGTATCAAGAGACATGTTGATTAGGACTAATGACCATGTCCTACACAGAATTTACTAGAACAGCTGTTCTTTATTATTCTGTATAACACAACTTAAAGATCCCATATTATGCTCATTTTCAGGTTCATAATTGTATTTTAAGGTTGTACCAGAATATGTTTACATGATTTAATATATTTCTATTGTACAGCACATCTCTCTCTCACTGCTGCAGCTCCTCTTTTCACCTTGTGTTCAGGTCTCTGTTTTAGCTACAGAGTGAATCATCTTTCCTTCTGTACTATCTTTGATTCCACTCTGCACATGCTCAGTAGCTCAGATGGTAGATCATGTCAGTTAGCTCCACAGACAGTAAAAGAAAGGTTGTTTCTCCAACTTTGGTCAGTTACAAGGCAGGATTAGCCGGGAGACTTCTTCTAAAGGAGGGCGCACATGGAAGTACTTCTTTTGGAGATTATGGTGAACTTGTGTGTGTTGTAGCAGTGCTTTGCCATTGAGAACGAGCTAGCATGCTAGTGCTAGCGCTAGCATGCTAACGGTTGTGTTTAGCCCGTCGTTTCGGCTAGTTACGTAACAAGGCGTGCAGATTTTGACCAGCTCACCCAGAGAATGAAGGCAGGAATCATTCAGAAACCGTATCTCACTCAGAACAACATGGATGGATATGTTTCCAAGTCTGTATGTGTGTGGAAGCACCAGAGACACAAAATAACACCCCAAATCACAGAAAAAGTGATTTTTTCATAATATGGGCACTTTAAAACGCTTAAAATAGGGCTGGGCCATATGGAGAAAATCAAATATCACAATATGTTTGACCAAATACATCGATGTCGATGTTGTAGGGTTGACTTTTGGTGCTTTCACTAAATATTGACACCATGAGATTTCTGATAAATAATCATCAAATAACATGGATATAATGACTAAGTGGGCTAAGGCAAATAACAGAAAAGCTAGAACAGTATGGTAAGTTCAGAAAATGACATCACTCTACTGTAATGTAGCCTTTAAAATAAGAAAAAGACAACATTTTTATCATATATTACGATATCCAAAATTTAAGACGATTCTAGCCTCATATATCAATCAATATAATACTGATATATTGTCCAGTCCTAATTTTAAAATTAAGGCCCATAGAGATCTTATCTTGGCTGCCACCTGTTGGCTTTATTGTGCGCTGCACCATAGCTTTTTCAAAACTGCCATCCCAGAATTTGTTGCTGTATTGATACAGTAGCATCCACATTAATACGTATATCAGCAAAGGAGTATATATTGCCGTATTGATATTTTGAGCACAGCTCTACAATAGTTTGTGTAAACACAGCATAAGCAAACATCTACAATATAATTGATACAAAACCTCCAACAAAAAGAAGAAACGTTTATAAAGATATTTAGAGAATCTCAACCAACCAAAATATTGTGAAAGAAATTCTAATATTAGGTATGATACATACATACATAAATACCCTTGCCTGTCTCCTCGCAGATCAGTTTGAGAACGTGAAGAAGTATTATCAGGAGTCGGTGAAGGCTGAGGAGAAATGCAACGCTTCAGTGTCCGGTCCTCTCAGTCCTGTGTGCTGCCAGCAAAGACAAGTTCCTCCGTGCTCTGGCTGCTCAGAATAAATCATTAAACGACCTGGACAAGAAAGTCCATCACCTCAGTCACAAGGTACGCAGTGGCTTTCTTCATTTCGCCTATCCTGGATGATGAAAAAAACAGATTTTCTTTCCTCTGTTTTCATCTTGAGGTGGATCATCTAGAAAACAAAAACACCTTCTAGTTTTCTGTTGTTTTGTTTCTCCATTGTGCAGAAATCCAGGAAAAACACATTTACATTTTATACACTTAACAGTTTATATCTTCTGACTTTGTAAACGTGTTGGTTACTTTCAGCAGCTCACACATAATCTTGATTGGATAATTAATGTTCTTCTATTCTAATATTGATTATATTCTATAATACGTATATTCTATAATTAATATTGGAAAACAATGCTGTTTCCACTTGGATTGGAATCTTTGAATTGCCTCAAATTATTTCTGAATGTATGTATGTTTATTTATTTTTTATTCCATTGAATCATTTCATGTCAATGATAATGCATTGTTGCTCCCTCCAGGTATGTGGTGGTTATAGCAATGCCAGTGTCAACGGCAGTGGCCAGGACAGCCAATGCGGCGGTGCCGGTTGCCGCGATGATCAGGGAAATCGTGTATGTGGAGGACATGGATGCAATGGGACAGTGAGCACGTCTGTAGCAGCACTGAACCATGCCAGGAACGCCACTGACGGTCTGAACGCTGCCAAAGAAGAGCTGCAGAGAAAGGGCTTTTTTGATTGAGTATAGTGTATGGTGTATATCCTCTTATCTGCTATGACTGGAGACAAAGTATAAAGTGTGTCTGTTGACATCATGTTTCCTGTGTCCAGCTCCAGGATATACTGTAGCCTCTCTGACACAGCATGTGAAGAACCAGGCGATGAACACGCTGAAGAAAGCCCAGAAGAAGAAGGACCACTTTGAAAACAACAACAAGAAGCTCAAAGATTTCATTAAGAAGATCAGAGACTTCACAGGTACATTGACATTGTAACTGGTGACCTTTGCTTTAAATTGCAGTGGATTCTTATTGCCTACAATTGTCTGCATGTTCCCTGTTTCATTGTGGGTTTACTGGGTGCCGGACTATTTCTTGGTCAGGCAGAATAACTTGCTGGAGTCACAGTGAGATTTCTGATGGAGACTCTAGGTAAGTTACAACAAATAGTTGTTTTTAGGGGTCCAAGCCCGAGTCTGGAAGAACCGGCGGTAGCAAAGCTACGCCGTTTGCACAGCAGGGCTGTGGAACCCTATTGTTTTTTCCTGTCTAAACAGGAAGTTGCGTTATCTTGGCAACAATTGTTCCGATTGCCCCAAAACTTGAAAAAGTTGTACCTGGGGCGTGAGTCCGATCGGCACGAAAACCTGCACGTAGACTCGGAGGAACCTCTTGACAAAAAGTTATCAAAAGAATTTTGATAACTAAAACAACGCGCAAGTTATGGAGGACCAACTTCCTATAGGCGGGTGTCAGAACAGGAAGGGTTGTTCCGATTTACTTAGAATGTGTGGACTACAATGTGATATTGCGTTCACCAGTAATCCCCCGGGGAAAGGGCCGAGGGCCCGTCATCGCTGCTTGCTGCTTTTTTAAGGATTATTATTATTCCGACACATCACACAACATTAAAGATATGCTTTGTCATGTGGACAAATATCTTAAGTCAATTTTATTGTTTTGGGGAGAAAATTGTGTGTTGTCTTTTCCATAACTTCAAAAGCTGTAGAGAAGCCAAGGCAGAATAGACGAGACAATTCTTTGTCTTTGTTCCATGGCGCTTCAGAATGCTCAAATTTAGTCAAGGTAGCCTACTCTGTAAATACGATGCCCGTGCTGCACACACACACACACACACACACACACACACACACACACACACACACACACACACACACACACACACACACACACACACACACACACACACACACAATCTGATCTGTCTGGGCAGTCCACTCCCGTCCACCGCACTGTCTACACAAACACAGCTCTACTCTAAATAGCAAATTTTGACAAACAAGCTAAAACAAAAGCTGTCGCTTTGTAGTCTAACTCTTATCTCAGTTTGCCACAAATCTTGAAATATGGACATATTCTTGCAAACTAAAAGGAGAACTCCGGCCAATTGTTACGGTAATCTTGCTAAATATAACTATGTGAGACCTGTCTATAGAAAACAAAACGAGCCAAGTCGGTGCTAGCAACACGGAGCTGCTGCAGCTAATGCCCACCGCTCCCACTTAGCTAAACGGTAGTTATGGGGGCATAAATGAAATAGTGCCTTTGTGTATCTTAACAGACACAAAATGCAATTAAAATGTCTGTGTAACATGAACAGGGCCCTTACATGACAACAAGATGCATTTTCAACATTTACCTACCCTGTTAGCTGCTAGCTAGCTAGCTGTCATCTGGGACGAGAGAGTTCAGTCAGGCTTCAGTAATAATCATCATGCACCAGTCCCGTGTGTATTTGTAGCATATATATGGATATATATATATATATATATATATATATATATATATATATATATATATATATATATATATATATATATATATATATATATATATATATATATATATATATATATATATATATATATATATCCATTTTGTGTGCGATCCATCTGGTGTCGGAGAGTAGGAGTCTTTGCTGTGGGGATCGGTGTGATAGTTTCCGACCGGTGGCCTGGCTTCTGCTTTCTGTTATTGCGACAGCTGAGGGGGGGACAGCCTCTCCATTGAGGACTGAGCCTCTGTACATGGGCGCGTGCTCTACCACTAGTTACACATTTTGACTTCCTAACAACACTAATGTTCCTGATGAAGTGTAGATATCTAACGTTATAGCAACATGTCATGTACATGTGTAAGTATGATTTCTGTTGCTTTTTGACGTTTTTTATAACAATTTTGACAAATTGTTTTTGCCATGTTTTTTTATATTTTGTTGTTTTCTTAACTTATTTCGACACTTTTTGGCGCCCTAACAACACTAATGTTCCTAATACTAAATATGGCTTTGAGCTGGGTAGAAGTTGGCATATTTGTGACACTTTTTTTCTATGCTTTTTTAAGATGGTTTTGTTGCTTTTTGTGACGCTTTTTGACGCCCTTACAACACTAATGTTTTATGCCCTGAATTCCTGCTCCTGCAGGCCGCAGCTCGGTGCTTTCAGACCGGAGGAGGAGGAGGAGGAAGAGGAGGAGGAAGAGGGGGAGGAGGAGGAAGAGGGGGAGGAGGAGGAGGAGGAGGAGGAGGAGGGTCCTGGTGATGAATGCAGTGATTATTCAGGTGGGAAAACAAACGCCCCTCAGTCTGAGAGGAGAACCAGAGGAGGTGAGTCTGATTTTATTCTCTTATTTTAACTCATTTCAGCCATTTTACTGCCAACTGTCTGAAGAGTCTTTAGAAACAAACGCACCCAAACTCTCAGGTGGGCGGAGTCTTTACGTCTTTAAATCTGTCTCCACGCGCGCCGGTTCACCCGCCTCATCGACTAAACAGACATACTGCAGTAAAGTAGTGTGTCTGTGTGTGTGTCTGTGTGTGTGTTTTAAAGTCCTGCATTCAAAATGTTACTGCAGTAAAAGTACAAAAGTCTAAATGAACTTTAAGTACCGTTAAAGACAGTTATTATTACATATTCAAAGATGTGCAGCTCAGTTTTACTTTATTCACTTATTTTCATTGATCCAATCAGTGCCGGTATTATTAAAAGCTTGGGGAGTTCAATGAGTAAAGAAAAGTTTAAACATAGTAAGAAAAAAAATTCAAAAAAATGAGGAAGTTACAATTATGTAGTTTGCATTTCAGTTCATATAGTTGCCTTTATGTTTACACCGTCTGGATCCTTCCCAGCATGCACCAGAGTTCATGTTCATGCTTTTATCAGAGGAGATTCCTTGGCGCCCCTCGAGCGTTTCACAAACATCCTTCAGACTGTCAGCCGGCGGAGAGAAACCCCGCAGAGCTGAACTCAAGACACTGAAGAGCTGTGTGTGTGTTTTGAGTAAGTTTAACTATTTGTTTCATTAAATGGAACTATGTTGTGTATAACTGAGCATAACTTAAAAACATAACTTAAGTACAAATAAATAGAATAAAGTAATTACTAGCTACTCATAATTATTGTTTCAAGGGGATGATTTTAAAATAAACTTAATTTATATAGCACATGCTAAAATACAATAAAATCTCAAAGTGCTTCAACAAACAAGTAAAATCGATCATAACAAATAAATTGCATTCATAACCTATACAAAAACATCTATCATGTGACTAAAATGTTTTAAGCCACAAAAATATTGAAAAAATGTTGGAAAAAGGAACATAACGTCACTAAAAAGCTGAAACTATAACGGTTATCTTCATGGTGGATTAATGTGTGGAGTGTCTTCTGGATGAATGGAAGAGTAGTTCTGTCTCTAAAATGTGGATCAGTGTTTCCTAATGCCCAATATGACGTCCTCAAATGTCTTGTTAATCCACAACTCAATGATATTGAGTTTCCTGTCCCAGAGGAGAGAAGAAACTAGAACATAAGTAAGGATTAATGCCTGACGAGGTGTCCATTGTCAGGTATTAATGGACGGCGGCGAGGCGTGAACCGTCTGATGCGCCGTCGTCCATTAATACCTGACAATGGACACCTCGAAGGGCATTAACCCGCTTTTACCATGGTCACTTGCCAAATAAGATATTTTTAAAACTTTATTTTATGTTATACACATGTTTTTATCTGATTCAGCAGCAGAAACAGAAGTGAAGTCAGATCTCTCTCTCTCTCTCTCTCTCTGTCTCTCCCCCCCCTCGCTCTCTCTGTCTCTCTCTCTCTCTCTCTGTCTCTCCCCCCCCCCTCGCTCTCTCTGTCTCTCTCTCTCTCTCTCTGTCTCTCCCCCCCCTCGCTCTCTCTGTCTCTCTCTCTCTCTCACCCTCTCTGTCTCTCCTGCTGAGTTTCTGCTCGTTACCTTGAAACTCTGAAACCGTTTGAGCTTCTCAAACATTCCCATGTGACTGAGTCAGGCCTCCGTTATCTGTGAACACACTGATCCTCGTCCCCTCTGTCTGTTCACAGGGACTTCTGCTTCCTGTTTCCTCGTTCCCTCTAGTTTCTGTGTATACGGATTGGGTTAAACAGCCCCTCCCCACTCCGCTGCATGGTTTATGTATAATCCGTCAGTGCTCGTAGTCGTTCCTATGATATAATTCAACAGAACAGCGATGCCCAAATCGGCAGCAAAGAGTCTGTGGTGCATTTGTTTTATTCCCCGCTGAGCCTTCAGCAGAGGTTAGCTTGACACTGGTTACAGATTTAATGATCATCTCACGGGAGCACCGTGCTTTCCTATGCTGTGACAGGAGTGTGTGAATGCAACATTAAGTTTACTATTTTACTAATTAAGTGGCCGTTCGGTGTCATTTTTACACAGGCCAACCCAGTTTAGTAGTCTAGTTTTTTGTAGTGAGTATACTGTAATTTTTCCCTCCTAGTTTCATACTCGCCCGTCCTAGAGCCTGTCCCGGAGCCTGTCCCAGAGCCTGTCCCAGAGTGTGTCCCAGAGCCCGTCCCAGAGCCCGTCCCAGAGCCTGTCCCAGAGGCTGTCTCAGAGAATGTCTCAGAGAATGTCCCAGAGCCCGTCCCAGAGAATGTCCCAGAGTATGTCCCAGAGCCCGTCCCAGAGCCTGTCTCAGAGAATGTCCCAGAGCCCGTCCCAGAGCCTGTCTCAGAGAATGTCCCAGAGCCCGTCCCAGAGCCTGTCCCATAGCCTGTCTCAGAGAATGTCCCAGAGCCCGTCCCAGAGCGTCCCAGAGTCTGTCTCAGAGAATGTCCCAGAGTATGTCCCAGAGCCTGTCCCAGAGCCTGTCCCAGAGAATGTCCCAGAGCCTGTCTCAGAGTGTGTACCAGAGCCTGTCTCAGAGTGTGTACCAGAGCCTGTCTCAGAGCCTGTCCCATAGCCTGTCTCAGAGAATGTCCCAGAGCCCGTCCCAGAGCGTCCCAGAGTCTGTCTCAGAGAATGTCCCAGAGTATGTCCCAGAGCCTGTCCCAGAGCCTGTCCCAGAGAATGTCCCAGAGCCTGTCTCAGAGTGTGTACCAGAGCCTGTCTCAGAGTGTGTACCAGAGCCTGTCTCAGAGAATGTCCCAGAGCCTGTCTCAGAGTGTGTACCAGAGCCTGTCTCAGAGAATGTCCCAGAGCCCGTCCCAGAGCCTGTCCCAGAGCCTGTCCCAGAGAATGTCCCAGAGCCTGTCTCAGAGTGTGTACCAGAGCCTGTCTCAGAGAATGTCCCAGAGCCTGTCTCAGAGTGTGTACCAGAGCCTGTCTCAGAGAATGTCCCAGAGCCCGTCCCAGAGCGTCCCAGAGCCTGTCTCAGAGAATGTCCCAGAGCCCGTCCCAGAGAATGTCCCAGAGCCCGTCCCAGAGCCTGTCTCAGAGAATGTCCCAGAGTATGTCCCAGAGCCCGTTCCAGAGAATGTCCCAGAGCCTGTCTCAGAGAATGTCCCAGAGCCCGTCCCAGAGCCTGTCCCAGAGAATGTCCCAGAGAATGTCCCAGAGTATGTCCCAGAGCCCGTCCCAGAGCCCGTCCCAGAGCCCGTCTCAGAGAATGTCCCAGAGCCCGTCCCAGAGCCTGTCCCAGAGCCTGTCCCAGAGCCTGTCCCAGAGTATGTCCCAGAGCCTGTCCCAGAGAATGTCCCAGAGCCTGTCTCAGAGAATGTCCCAGAGCCTGTCCCAGAGCGTCCCAGAGCCTGTCTCAGAGAATGTCCCAGAGCCCGTCCCAGAGTGTCCCAGAGTATGTCCCAGAGCCTGTCCCAGAGTATGTCCCAGAGCCTGTCCCAGAGTATGTCCCAGAGCCCGTCCCAGAGCCTGTCTCAGAGAATGTCCCAGAGCCCGTTCCAGAGAATGTCCCAGAGCCCGTTCCAGAGAATGTCCCAGAGCCCGTCCCAGAGTGTGTACCAGAGCCTGTCTCAGAGAATGTCCCAGAGCCTGTCTCAGAGTGTGTACCAGAGCCTGTCTCAGAGAATGTCCCAGAGCCTGTCTCAGAGAATGTCCCAGAGCCCGTCCCAGAGAATGTCCCAGAGTATGTCCCAGAGCCCGTTCCAGAGAATGTCCCAGAGCCTGTCCCAGAGCGTCCCAGAGCCTGTCTCAGAGAATGTCCCAGAGCCCGTCCCAGAGTGTCCCAGAGTATGTCCCAGAGCCTGTCCCAGAGTATGTCCCAGAGCCTGTCCCAGAGTATGTCCCAGAGCCCGTCCCAGAGCCTGTCTCAGAGAATGTCCCAGAGCCCGTTCCAGAGAATGTCCCAGAGCCTGTCCCAGAGAATGTCCCAGAGCCTGTCTCAGAGTGTGTACCAGAGCCTGTCTCAGAGAATGTCCCAGAGCCTGTCTCAGAGTGTGTACCAGAGCCTGTCTCAGAGAATGTCCCAGAGCCCGTCCCAGAGCGTCCCAGAGCCTGTCTCAGAGAATGTCCCAGAGCCCGTCCCAGAGAATGTCCCAGAGTATGTCCCAGAGCCCGTTCCAGAGAATGTCCCAGAGCCTGTCTCAGAGAATGTCCCAGAGCCCGTCCCAGAGCCTGTCTCAGAGAATGTCCCAGAGTATGTCCCAGAGCCCGTCCCAGAGCCCGTCCCAGAGCCCGTCCCAGAGCCCGTCCCAGAGCCCGTCCCAGAGCCCGTCTCAGAGAATGTCCCAGAGCCCGTCCCAGAGCCTGTCCCAGAGTGTCCCAGAGTATGTCCCAGAGCCTGTCCCAGAGAATGTCCCAGAGCCTGTCTCAGAAAATGTCCCAGAGCCTGTCCCAGAGCCTGTCCCAGAGCCTGTCCCAGAGCCTGTCCCAGAGCCTGTCTCAGAGAATGTCCCAGAGTGTCCCAGAGTATGTCCCAGAGCCTGTCCCAGAGTATGTCCCAGAGCCTGTCCCAGAGTATGTCCCAGAGCCTGTCCCAGAGTATGTCCCAGAGTATGTCCCAGAGCCCGTCCCAGAGCCCGTCCCAGAGCCTGTCTCAGAGAATGTCCCAGAGCCCGTTCCAGAGAATGTCCCAGAGCCTGTCTCAGAGAATGTCCCAGAGCCCGTCCCAGAGCCTGTCCCAGAGCCTGTCTCAGAGAATGTCCCAGAGTATGTCCCAGAGCCCGTCCCAGAGTATGTCCCAGAGCCCGTCCCAGAGCCCGTCCCAGAGCCCGTCTCAGAGAATGTCCCAGAACCCGTCCCAGAGCCTGTCTCAGAGAATGTCCCAGAGCCCGTCCCAGAGCCTGTCTCATAGCCTGTCTCAGAGAATGTCTCAGAGCCCGTCTCAGAGCCCGTCCCAGAGCCCGTCCCAGAGCCTGTCCCATAGCCTGTCTCAGAGAATGTCCCAGAGCCTGTCTCAGAGAATGTCCCAGAGCCCGTCCCAGAGCCCGTCCCAGAGCGTCCCAGAGTCTGTCTCAGAGTATGTCCCAGAGTATGTCCCAGAGTATGTCCCAGAGTATGTCCCAGAGCCTGTCCCAGAGCCTGTCCCAGAGCCTGTCCCAGAGAATGTCCCAGAGCCTGTCTCAGAGTGTGTACCAGAGCCTGTCTCAGAGTGTGTACCAGAGCCTGTCTCAGAGAATGTCCCAGAGCCTGTCTCAGAGTGTGTACCAGAGCCTGTCTCAGAGAATGTCCCAGAGCCTGTCTCAGAGAATGTCCCAGAGCCTGTCCCAGAGCGTCCCAGAGCCTGTCTCAGAGAATGTCCCAGAGCCCGTCCCAGAGAATGTCCCAGAGCCCGTCCCAGAGCCTGTCTCAGAGAATGTCCCAGAGCCCGTCCCAGAGCCCGTTCCAGAGAATGTCCCAGAGCCTGTCTCAGAGAATGTCCCAGAGCCCGTCCCAGAGCCTGTCTCAGAGAATGTCCCAGAGTATGTCCCAGAGCCCGTCCCAGAGTATGTCCCAGAGCCCGTCCCAGAGCCCGTCCCAGAGCCCGTCTCAGAGAATGTCCCAGAGCCCGTCCCAGAGCCTGTCCCAGAGCCTGTCTCAGAGAATGTCTCAGAGAATGTCCCAGAGCCCGTCCCAGAGAATGTCCCAGAGCCCGTCCCAGAGCCCGTCTCAGAGAATGTCCCAGAGCCCGTCCCAGAGCCTGTCCCAGAGCCTGTCTCAGAGAATGTCCCAGAGCCTGTCCCAGAGAATGTCCCAGAGCCTGTCTCAGAGTGTGTCCCAGAGCCTGTCTCAGAGAATGTCCCAGAGCCTGTCTCAGAGAATGTCCCAGAGCCTGTCTCAGAATGTCCCAGAGCCCGTCTCAGAGAATGTCCCAGAGCCCGTCTCAGAGAATGTCCCAGAGCCTGTCTCAGAGAATGTCCCAGAGCCTGTCTCAGAGAATGTCCCAGAGCCTGTCTCAGAATGTCCCAGAGCCCGTCTCAGAGAATGTCCCAGAGCCCGTCTCAGAGAATGTCCCAGAGCCTGTCTCAGAGAATGTCCCAGAGCCCGTCCCAGAGCCTGTCTCAGAGAATGTCCCAGAGCCCGTCCCAGAGCCTGTCTCAGAGAATGTCCCAGAGTATGTCCCAGAGCCCGTCCCAGAGAATGTCCCAGAGCCCGTCCCAGAGAATGTCCCAGAGCCCGTCCCAGAGCCCGTCCCAGAGAATGTCCCAGAGCCCGTCCCAGAGCCTGTCCCAGAGCCTGTCCCAGAGAATGTCCCAGAGTATGTCCCAGAGTATGTCCCAGAGCCCGTCCCAGAGCCCGTCCCAGAGCCCGTCCCAGAGCCCGTCCCATAGCCTGTCCCAGAGAGTGTCCCAGAGCCTGTCTCAGAGAATGTCCCAGAGTGTGTCCCAGAGCGTTCCAGAGAATGTCCCAGAGCCTGTCTCAGAGTGTGTCCCAGAGCCTGTCTCAGAGAATGTTCCAGAGTGTGTCCCAGAGCCTGTCCCAGAGCCTGTCCCAGAGCCCGTCCCAGAGCCCGTCCCAGAGCCTGTCCCAGAGCCTGTCCCAGAGCCTGTCCCAGAGAATGTCCCAGAGTATGTCCCAGAGTATGTCCCAGAGCCCGTCCCAGAGCCCGTCCCAGAGCCTGTCCCAGAGCCTGTCCCAGAGAATGTCCCAGAGTGTGTCTCAGAGAATTTCCCAGAGTGTGTCCCAGAGCGTCCCAGAGCCTGTCCCAGAGCCTGTCCCAGAGCCTGTCCCAGAGTGTGTCCCAGAGTGTGTCCCAGAGCCTGTCCCAGAGTATGTCCCAGAGTATGTCCCAGAGTATGTCCCAGAGCCCGTCCCAGAGCCCGTCCCAGAGCCTGTCTCAGAGAATGTCCCAGAGCCCGTTCCAGAGAATGTCCCAGAGCCTGTCTCAGAGAATGTCCCAGAGCCCGTCCCAGAGCCTGTCTCAGAGAATGTCCCAGAGTATGTCCCAGAGCCCGTCCCAGAGAATGTCCCAGAGCCCGTCCCAGAGCCCGTCCCAGAGCCCGTCCCAGAGCCCGTCCCAGAGAATGTCCCAGAGCCCGTCCCAGAGCCTGTCCCAGAGCCTGTCCCAGAGAATGTCCCAGAGAATGTCCCAGAGAATGTCCCAGAGTATGTCCCAGAGCCCGTCCCAGAGCCCGTCCCAGAGCCCGTCCCAGAGCCCGTCCCATAGCCTGTCCCAGAGAGTGTCCCAGAGCCTGTCTCAGAGAATGTCCCAGAGTGTGTCCCAGAGCGTTCCAGAGAATGTCCCAGAGCCTGTCTCAGAGTGTGTCCCAGAGCCTGTCTCAGAGTGTGTCCCAGAGCCTGTCTCAGAGAATGTTCCAGAGTGTGTCCCAGAGCCTGTCCCAGAGCCCGTCCCAGAGCCCGTCCCAGAGCCTGTCCCAGAGCCTGTCCCAGAGCCTGTCCCAGAGAATGTCCCAGAGTATGTCCCAGAGCCCGTCCCAGAGCCCGTCCCAGAGCCCGTCCCAGAGCCTGTCCCAGAGCCTGTCCCAGAGTGTGTCTCAGAGAATTTCCCAGAGTGTGTCCCAGAGCCTGTCCCAGAGCCTGTCCCAGAGCCTGTCCCAGAGCCTGTCCCAGAGTGTGTCTCAGAGAATTTCCCAGAGTGTGTCCCAGAGCCTGTCCCAGAGCCCGTCCCAGAGCCTGTCCCAGAGCCCGTCCCAGAGCCTGTCCCAGAGAATGTCCCAGAGTGTGTCTCAGAGAATTTCCCAGAGTGTGTCCCAGAGCGTTCCAGAGAATGTCCCAGAGCCTGTCCCAGAGCCCGTCCCAGAGCCCGTCCCAGAGCCCGTCCCAGAGCCTGTCCCAGAGCGTTCCAGAGCGACAACCCATTAAATTTTTTATAACGTTAAAGGTTACATCTGGCTCCTTATCTGTTATCTGCTGCAGCAGTATAGCTTCAGGGTTTACAGAAACAGAAGAGTTTAAATTCTCCGGAAGTGATTCACATTAGTTAGTTTAATGCCAAGCGACTGTGTTGTTGTTCCTACTCGACTCACGACGCAGACGGACAGAAATGTGTCTGGAAACAATCAGACATCCCATAATTACAGAATGTCCCGCTGGGGCACCAACATGGACTTATTAGGAAGCAAAGGTCATGTTTGAGATAAAACGTGGTTTTAAAACAGAATATTAGAGGCTGTGCAGCCTCATAGGGCAGCGATGTATGAGCTCATATTTACACAGATAACACTGTCACCAAAGCAACGCAAACACCCTCCAACCAATCACACCCGGCCCTCACCAAGGCACATTTCAGCTGGGTTTGTCTGGGCTTTTTCGTCGCTTTCTTCAACGTGTTTTCGTTCTTTTTTGACACGTTTACTGGCCAGATTTCAGCAAGTTTACTTTTTTAACGTTTTTGACGCTTTCTTCGCTGTTTTGTTGCCTTTTTGCCACTTTACAGATGTTTATTGATGCGTTCACTGCCGTTTTTCGTGTGTTTTTTCTTTAACGTATTCTTTACTCGTCTGGACTGCCGGCGCCCCGAGCGTTTGCCTAACCTGCCACTAATACCACTTTTTCATGTTTTTTTACACTTCTTTCAACATTGTAATCCTAACTCCCATCTAAAGGCACTCTGAGTTGTATTAGTTCATATTTTCTCCTCTCAGCAGGATGAGCGACGTCCAGTTGGCTTTGACTTCCTCCCCCATCACCACGGTAACAGGCCCGCCACCAGGATGCAGTTCCCACGGCAACGAGCCGCCGGCCTTCATCCTCCCTCCCCGAAACGTCCGGGTCGCCCTGGGGGGGGACGCCCGACTGGAGGGCAAGGTACGAACTCTTTACTCTATCATCCAATCACAAAGATGCGTTTAGACCTTCAAAAAGTATAATATTTCTCTCTGAAATGTAGCGGAGGAGAAGTAGAAAGACTCAAGTAAAGTACAGTACTGGAGTACATGTACTCAGGGCTCATCCACACGGAGACGCTTTTTGATGCAAACGCACGTTTTGCATCGTTTGGGACGGCTCCTTTTGGCTTCGTTTGGATGGCGAAACCGCATACGTTCGTATCGATGATGTCATCGCCACACCCCTCGACCTCATAGCCTTCGACCTAGCTAGTGCACGGCCACTGACACAACTGCTGTCAAGCTAACCGTATCCCATCTTCATGGTCAACCCAGCTCACTTCATCTAAATACTTAGTCTCTGCTCCCTGACATGTCCCTCTGCTCTGCTGCTCCAAGATATATTGCGAACGTTATGTAGCTAACGTTAAACATTGCTAAAGTAGCTGACCGCTCTAGCAGGGACGTAATGTTAACTTTAGCTGCTATGGTTAGCTGTTTATAAAGTGGAAGTAGACAATTTATCAACTAGCTAGCTAATCTGCTCATCAACTCCTTGAACTGATTATAGTAACTTTTAGCACGGCTTATTGTAGAAAGGCTACCGCAAGAAAAACATGTAGCTAGATTATCAAAAAGACATCGGATCATTGATGTTTGTTTGACCGCCGATGCTAACGGTAGCTCTGCTAGCTAGTGCGCTGCAATCATGTCCAATAGCAGACAGAATTGCAAAATAAAAAGCAATCCAACAGCACATTATACAATGTAAACAAAGACGTTTTCTGCGGCGGCCTTTATATAACGAGCAGTGGTGAAAGTTATTAAAGTCTAGCAAAGCCTGTCTACTTATTAGAAATTATTTGTGTCTAGTCATGTTATGAACGGACGGACTGAAGTCTATACTCTTCCTCTCTGTTTTTGGTTCATTTATGTAGCAATAACAGCGCCGCCTACAGGCCTGGAATATGAAGTAGCGCGTTAAGTCATTTACAAATGGATTCGTTTGGACGTGACTTTTCTTGAAACGAGTCCAGGGAAGACAGTTTTGGTACATGTGGACGTGGCCTTAGTTACATTGCAGCGCTGGAAACGAGAGGAGACACAGGTGAGGAAACACAGGAGGAAAATGAGATGAGATAATGAAACGAGACATGAAGGGAGGAAATGAGGGTGAAAACACGAGTCAGATGTGAGATCAGGGAGATTAAATCAGTCTTGTGATGTCAAGCAGTCAACCTGTGTGTGTGTGTGTGTGTGTGTGTGTGTGTGTGTGTGTGTGTGTGTGTGTGTTCCTCTCAGGTGCGAGGGGATCCGGAGCCTCGGGTCATGTGGCTCAGAGAGGGGAGGGTTGTGATTGGTGGAGAGCGCTGCGTGGTGGAGCGAGGTGCGAGGGGCACCTTCAGCCTGGTGGTGGGCGGAGTCAGACCGGAGGACGCCGGCCGCTACACCTGTCAGGCAACCAATCAGTCCGGGAGTCGGCAGGTTACCGTGGAGATCCTCCTGGAAGGTTTGAAAACACAATACACACTTTTTTAAAACTTCCTGCCAAGTGAGTGAGCCGAGTTTAGTAAGTTTAGTAAGATTTAAACCATAGTTCAGTAGAGTCAAATGGAGGGTGAAAACACGAGTCACATGTGACATCACAGAGATTAAATCAGTCTTGTGATGTCAAGCAGTCAACCTGTGTGTCTGTGTGTGTGTGTGTGTGTGTGTGTGTGTGTGTGTGTGTGTGTGTGTGTGTGTGTGTGTGTGTGTGGTTTTACTGCGTTGTTAACAGCTCAGTGGTAGCTTCCTGTTCTTTAAACACAACCAGACTCACAGTTTCTTCACTCAGTAAAACAACCAAACTTCTGTACTGGTAGAGCGAGGCGGTTGTTATAGCGACTACAACCCCGACAGGGTGATCAGTGAATCAGCCTGAAGAGGTTGTATTGGCTATAACAACCGCCTCGCTCTACATTATCCCGCTTATTACATGGCTACTTACCAAATAAATCAATAATTTGACACAAAATATTGATTTAAAAAGGAGTTTACAGATTTAGATACAAATGTATTGCTTCCGCTAAAGAAAATAGTCCGTTCCGTCTCTACGGTTGGAATCCTGCGTCCATAGCAACGTAAACTCTGTTTGATGCAACCCTTCATCTATTACTCAGCACCACCTTACAGGCTGTGGTAGTAGCCGTATATATTATGGGGTGCTGCCGTGGTGGTCAAATTACCCAGCTGCTGTTATAATCACTGCAGGAATTGACACATTAGCTGACGCGTTGTAGTGAGCTAGCGGGCTATCGGCTGCTCGTATTCACATTAAACTGAAATTTTCCGTTGACGGTGAAGTGAGACGAGGTAAATGGCTTCATGTCCTCATTCATCTCGTTTCCTTTTTGCACAGCCGCTGCATGTTGACACACCTAAACGTGCAATGTAAGCTAACTAATTAGCGTTGTTGTCCCTATACTACGGCTGAAGTTACTGCGTAGCGATCAGAGAGCGTATATAAATATGTAGAGATCATAGACCGTATATAAAGATGTAGAGATCATAGACCGTATATAAAGATGTAGAGATCATAGACCGTATATAAAGATGTAGAGATCATAGACCGTATATATAGATGTAGAGATCATAGACCGTATATAAAGATGTAGAGATCATAGACCGTATATAAAGATGTAGTGATCAGAGACCGTATATAAAGATGTAGAGATCATAGACCGTATATAAAGATGTAGTGATCAGAGACCGTATATAAAGTTGTAGAGATCATAGACCGTATATAAAGATGTAGCGATCATAGACCGTATATAAAGATGTAGAGATCATAGACTGTATATAAAGATGTAGAGATCATAGACCGTATATAAAGATGTAGAGATCATAGACCGTATATAAAGATGTAGAGATCAAAGACCGTATATAAAGATGTAGAGATCATAGACCGTATATAAAGATGTAGAGATCATAGACCGTATATAAAGATGTAGCGATCATAGACCGTATATAAAGATGTAGAGATCATAGACTGTATATAAAGATGTAGAGATCATAGACCGTATATAAAGATGTAGAGATCATAGACCGTATATAAAGATGTAGAGATCATAGACCGTATATAAAGACGTAGAGATCATAGACCGTATATAAAGACGTAGAGATCATAGACCGTATATAAAGATGTAGAGATCATAGACCGTATATAAAGTTGTAGAGATCATAGACCGTATATAAAGATGTAGAGATCATAGACCGTATATATAGATGTCGAGATCAGAGACCGTATATAAAGATGTCGAGATCAAAGACCGTATATAAAGATGTCGAGATCATAGACCGTATATAAAGATGTAGAGATCATAGACCGTATATAAGGACGTAGAGATCATAGACCGTATATATAGATGTAGAGATCATAGACCGTATATAAAGATGTAGAGATCATAGACCGTATATAAAGATGTAGAGATCATAGACCGTATATAAAGACGTAGCGATCATAGACCGTATATAAAGATGTAGAGATCATAGACCGTATATAAAGATGTAGAGATCATAGACCGTATATATAGATGTAGAGATCATAGACCGTATATAAAGATGTAGAGATGATAGACCGTATATAAAGATGTAGAGATCATAGACCGTATATAAAGTTGTAGAGATCATAGACCGTATATAAAGATGTAGAGATCATAGACCGTATATAAAGTTGTAGAGATCATAGACCGTATATAAAGTTGTAGAGATCATAGACCGTATATATAGATGTAGAGATCATAGACTGTATATATATAGATGTAGAGATCATAGACCGTATATAAAGATGTAGAGATCATAGACCGTATATAAAGTTGTAGAGATCATAGACCGTATATAAAGTTGTAGAGATCATAGACCGTATATAAAGTTGTAGAGATCATAGACCGTATATAAAGATGTAGAGATCATAGACCGTATATAAAGATGTCGAGATCAAAGACCGTATATAAAGATGTCGAGATCATAGACCGTATATAAAGATGTAGAGATCATAGACCGTATATAAAGATGTAGAGATCATAGACCGTATATAAAGTTGTAGAGATCATAGACCGTATATAAAGATGTAGAGATCATAGACCGTATATAAAGATGTAGAGATCATAGACCGTATATAAAGATGTAGAGATCATAGACCGTATATAAAGATGTAGAGATCATAGACCGTATATAAAGTTGTAGAGATCATAGACCGTATATAAAGATGTAGAGATCATAGACCGTATATATAGATGTATAGATCATAGACCGTATATAAAGATGTCGAGATCAGAGACCGTATATAAAGATGTAGAGATCATAGACCGTATGTAAAGATGTCGAGATCAGAGACCGTATGTAAAGATGTAGAGATCATAGACCGTATATAAAGATGTAGAGATCATAGACCGTATATAAAGATGTAGAGATCATAGACCGTATATAAAGATGTCGAGATCAAAGACCGTATATAAAGATGTCGAGATCATAGACCGTATATAAAGATGTAGAGATCATAGACCGTATATAAAGATGTAGAGATCATAGACCGTATATAAAGATGTAGAGATCATAGACCGTATATAAAGTTGTAGAGATCATAGACCGTATATAAAGATGTAGAGATCATAGACCGTATATAAAGATGTAGAGATCATAGACCGTATATAAAGATGTAGAGATCATAGACCGTATATAAAGATGTAGAGATCATAGACCGTATATAAAGTTGTAGAGATCATAGACCGTATATAAAGATGTAGAGATCATAGACCGTATATATAGATGTAGAGATCATAGACCGTATATAAAGATGTAGAGATCATAGACCGTATATAAAGATGTAGAGATCATAGACCGTATATATAGATGTAGAGATCATAGACCGTATATAAAGATGTAGAGATCATAGACCGTATATAAAGATGTAGAGATCATAGACCGTATATAAAGATGTAGAGATCATAGACCGTATATAAAGATGTCGAGATCAGAGACCATATATAAAGATGTCGAGATCATAGACCGTATATAAAGTTGTAGAGATCATAGACCATATATATAGATGTAGAGATCATAGACCGTATATAAAGATGTCGAGATCAGAGACCATATATAAAGATGTCGAGATCATAGACCGTATATAAAGTTGTAGAGATCATAGACCATATATATAGATGTAGAGATCATAGACCGTATATAAAGATGTCGAGATCAGAGACCATATATAAAGATGTCGAGATCATAGACCGTATATAAAGTTGTAGAAATCATAGACCGTATATATAGATGTAGAGATCATAGACCGTATATAAAGATGTAGAGATCATAGACCGTATATAAAGATGTAGAGATCATAGACCGTATATAAAGATGTAGAGATCATAGACCGTATATAAAGATGTAGAGATCATAGACCGTATATAAAGATGTAGAGATCATAGACCATATATAAAGTTGTAGAGATCATAGACCATATATAAAGATGTAGCAATCATTGACCGATTCATCGGCCGGCCGATATATCGGGCCGATATTTGCGTTTTTTACGTGTATTTGCATCGGCCGTTACGCGGCTGCTGCGTTCGCCGATTTTCCCGGCATTATTTACAGTCAGGCATCCGCAAAGGCAGCTCAGTGTTGCTAAGGACGCCTCCCGTACACGTGCAGTTACACCACGCTCTGCCCCTCCCCCACTAGCAGAGTGCTGGAACTCTGTAAGACAACGTGAGTTTGAAACTTTCAAATTAAATTCGTGTTAACGTTTATCATGTACCAGACATACGTGCATGTTGTTCGTGGTATTTTTGGGAGTATTCAGCGACCAGCTGGCTGACGTTTGGACGGTATGTGTCTCTGTGTGTCTCCGAAAGACACACACACACACACACACACGCGTCGGACATAAGTGCACCGTGTTGTTTAGAGCCGTGTGTGTGTGTGTGTGTGTGTGTGTGTGTGTGTGTGTGTGTGTGTGTGTGACACGCATCACAGCAAGACACATCACAGCGATAATATGAGAGTGCTGCTTTTTAAACCTTTGAGAGATGTTTTCTACGTGGTTGAATATTTCTACCTTTAACGTTGATGCAGTTTAGAACAGAAACTTGAACAATTTGTTTTTTAATGTGCATCTGACATCACTTTATTTTCCTCTGCTGATTTATGTTCTGTGATTGACAAATCTGGCAGCTTCTTTTACATTTTTGTACATGTTCATTTTATTTTATGTAGAAAATTGAGGGAGCAAAAGCAGTATCGGCTTCAAATATCGGCATCGGCACTAAAAAATCCGTATCGGTCGAACACTAATATAAAGATTTAGCGATCATAGACCATATATAAAGATGTAGTGATAGACGCTCACCAGATCTGCTGTCATTGCTTGAATTGGAGGACAGAAGTTGCTCCACGTTTCCCCACTTTTTGCCACAGCTGATAAATTATCTTCTATTACTTCTTTCAGCGGATTGATTGATAGCTGTCCTCCAGAGTGAACAGAACTGCGTCCATGGCTACGGTCTGGCAAATAATCAGAACTTTTAGCGTGTATACAGCCAGACTCCATGTAAATAATCACTAGTTTTAGCGTGTATAGAGCCAGACTCCATGTAAATAATCACTACTTTTAGCGTGTATAGAGCCAGACTCCATGTAAATAATCACTACTTTTAGCGTGTATAGAGCCAGACTCCATGTAAATAATCACTACTTTTAGCGTGTATAGAGCCAGACTCCATGTAAATAATCACTACTTTTAGCGTGTATAGAGCCAGACTCCATGTAAATAATCAGGACTTTTAGTGTGTATAGAGCCAGACTCCATGTAAATAATCAGGGCTTTTAGCGTGTATAGAGCCAGATTCCATGTAAATAATCACTACTTTTAGCGTGTATAGAGCCAGATTCCATGTAAATAATCAGGACTTTTAGCGTGTATAGAGCCAGACTCCATGTAAATAATCAGGGCTTTTAGCGTGTATAGAGCCAGATTCCATGTAAATAATCAGGACTTTTAGCGTGTATAGAGACAGACTCCATGTAAATAATCAGGACTTTTAGCGTGTATAGAGCCAGACTCCAAGTAAATAATCACTACTTTTAGCGTGTATAGAGCCAGACTCCATGTAAATAATCACTACTTTTAGTGTGTATAGAGCCAGACTCCATGTAAATAATCACTACTTTTAGCGTGTATAGAGCCAGCATATCTCCACATGTAAATGGGTGAATTAAGGGTTTATTTCAACCAGACCAGAGCGGTGATTGTTGGAACAGTGGAAAGATGAACCAAGACGACTTTTGGTAGTTTTATTTAGTTTCTGTCCAATTTGAATGAAGTTTGTTTTACCATGATAAAAGTACTGATTATTTACATGAAGTCTGGTAGGTTTTCTTCTAATCTATGTTTGACTGAAGATGGACTTAAATAAGATCCTTTAAGAAAGTGAACTGTTCTGCTGGTTCCCTAATGTTCTCATGTTTTCATGTTTTTCCACCTGCAGAAAATTCTGGGAAGAAATATGGCCTCCAGTCCTCCAAGAAGACAGGGTGAGTCTCTGGATCCGTTTAAGGCTCATTTATGCCTGACGCGTTGGAGGTGACGCGCGCATTCGTGACATCAAAATTACGTAATTTCCGGCCGGCACGACCGATTTTCAGCGCGCGAGCACAGGGCGAGCACCAGTCTATTTTTTTCAGCGGCGCCCAACAAACCGGAAACAGGAAGCCTGAACGAGCTCCTGGGAAACGTGATGCCAGGACTCTCCGAGTGACTGCAAGTCTCTCTGATAAACTTACCGGGTTAAGATGAGTTCTTTTATGGTGAATGAAAGGCTCGATCTGATGAAGTAGCTCATTGATTCAAATCGAAGCATTGATGGCACTGTTGCTGCCTGTTCTACCGTTGTTTATCTTTTTCTTCTTCTTCTAGAAAGAAAAACATCGGTAGCCTTTGCTCCTTAGCGCCACCACTGTTCAGGAGACGACTGCAACTAGTGTCGCGACCACCACGCGCGAGTATAAATACTCACGGCAGTGCCGTGACGTCACATTTGGATGCACCAGCTTGGCTGCGGCCAGTATAATTGACGCTTAACTCTCCCTCGGTGTGTCGGAGCATTTCCTGTTTCAGACCCATGTTACTTTTTAAAAAGCTAT
>CM042434.1:37411720-37421177 GCA_023631565.1 Gymnocephalus cernua
AGGTCTCAGTATTAGTTCACTACACATATTTAGGTCTCAATATTAGTTCACTACACATATTTAGGTCTCAGTATTAGTTCACTACACATATTTAGGTCTCAGTATTAGTTCACTACACATATTTAGGTCTCAATATTAGTTCACTACACATATTTAGGTCTCAGTATTAGTTCACTACACATATTTAGGTCTCAGTATTAGTTCACTACACACATTTAGGTCTCAGTATTAGTTCACTACACATATTTAGGTCTCAGTATTAGTTCACTACACACATTTAGGGTCTCAGTATTAGTTCACTACACATATTTAGGTCTCAGTATTAGTTCACTACACACATTTAGGTCTCAGTATTAGTTCACTACACATATTTAGGTCTCAGTATTAGTTCACTACACATATTTAGGTCTCAATATTAGTTCACTACACATATTTAGGTCTCAGTATTAGTTCACTACACATATTTAGGTCTCAGTATTAGTTCACTACACACATTTAGGTCTCAGTATTAGTTCACTACACACATTTAGGTCTCAGTATTAGTTCACTACACATATTTAGGTCTCAGTATTAGTTCACTACACACATTTAGGTCTCAGTATTAGTTCACTACACACATTTAGGTCTCAGTATTAGTTCACTACACATATTTAGGTCTCAGTATTAGTTCACTACACATATTTAGGTCTCAGTATTAGTTCACTACACACATTTAGGTCTCAGTATTAGTTCACTACACATATTTAGGTCTCAGTATTAGTTCACTACACACATTTAGGTCTCAGTATTAGTTCACTACACACATTTAGGTCTCAGTATTAGTTCACTACACATATTTAGGTCTCAGTATTAGTTCACTACACACATTTAGGTCTCAGTATTAGTTCACTACACATATTTAGGTCTCAGTATTAGTTCACTACACATATTTAGGTCTCAGTATTAGTTCACTACACATATTTAGGTCTCAGTATTAGTTCACTACACATATTTAGGTCTCAGTATTAGTTCACTACACATATTTAGGTCTCAGTATTAGTTCACTACACATATTTAGGTCTCAGTATTAGTTCACTACACATATTTAGGTCTCAGTATTAGTTCACTACACATATTTAGGTCTCAGTATTAGTTCACTACACATATTTAGGTCTCAGTATTAGTTCACTACACATATTTAGGTCTCAGTATTAGTTCACTACACATATTTAGGTCTCAGTATTAGTTCACTACACATATTTAGGTCTCAGTATTAGTTCACTACACATATTTAGGTCTCAGTATTAGTTCACTACACACATTTAGGTCTCAGTATTAGTTCACTACACATATTTAGGTCTCAGTATTAGTTCACTACACACATTTAGGTCTCAGTATTAGTTCACTACACATATTTAGGTCTCAATATTAGTTCACTACACATATTTAGGTCTCAGTATTAGTTCACTACACATATTTAGGTCTCAGTATTAGTTCACTACACACATTTAGGTCTCAGTATTAGTTCACTACACACATTTAGGTCTCAGTATTAGTTCACTACACATATTTAGGTCTCAGTATTAGTTCACTACACATATTTAGGTCTCAGTATTAGTTCACTACACATATTTAGGTCTCAGTATTAGTTCACTACACACATTTAGGTCTCAGTATTAGTTCACTACACACATTTAGGTCTCAGTATTAGTTCACTACACATATTTAGGTCTCAGTATTAGTTCACTACACATATTTAGGTCTCAGTATTAGTTCACTACACACATTTAGGTCTCAGTATTAGTTCACTACACATATTTAGGTCTCAGTATTAGTTCACTACACACATTTAGGTCTCAGTATTAGTTCACTACACACATTTAGGTCTCAGTATTAGTTCACTACACATATTTAGGTCTCAGTATTAGTTCACTACACACATTTAGGTCTCAGTATTAGTTCACTACACATATTTAGGTCTCAGTATTAGTTCACTACACATATTTAGGTCTCAGTATTAGTTCACTACACATATTTAGGTCTCAGTATTAGTTCACTACACATATTTAGGTCTCAGTATTAGTTCACTACACATATTTAGGTCTCAGTATTAGTTCACTACACATATTTAGGTCTCAGTATTAGTTCACTACACATATTTAGGTCTCAGTATTAGTTCACTACACATATTTAGGTCTCAGTATTAGTTCACTACACATATTTAGGTCTCAGTATTAGTTCACTACACATATTTAGGTCTCAGTATTAGTTCACTACACATATTTAGGTCTCAGTATTAGTTCACTACACATATTTAGGTCTCAGTATTAGTTCACTACACATATTTAGGTCTCAGTATTAGTTCACTACACACATTTAGGTCTCAGTATTAGTTCACTACACATATTTAGGTCTCAGTATTAGTTCACTACACATATTTAGGTCTCAGTATTAGTTCACTACACATATTTAGGTCTCAATATTAGTTCACTACACATATTTAGGTCTCAGTATTAGTTCACTACACATATTTAGGTCTCAGTATTAGTTCACTACACACATTTAGGTCTCAGTATTAGTTCACTACACATATTTAGGTCTCAGTATTAGTTCACTACACATATTTAGGTCTCAGTATTAGTTCACTACACATATTTAGGTCTCAGTATTAGTTCACTACACATATTTAGGTCTCAATATTAGTTCACTACACATATTTAGGTCTCAGTATTAGTTCACTACACATATTTAGGTCTCAGTATTAGTTCACTACACACATTTAGGTCTCAGTATTAGTTCACTACACACATTTAGGTCTCAGTATTAGTTCACTACACATATTTAGGTCTCAGTATTAGTTCACTACACACATTTAGGTCTCAGTATTAGTTCACTACACACATTTAGGTCTCAGTATTAGTTCACTACACATATTTAGGTCTCAGTATTAGTTCACTACACATATTTAGGTCTCAGTATTAGTTCACTACACACATTTAGGTCTCAGTATTAGTTCACTACACATATTTAGGTCTCAGTATTAGTTCACTACACACATTTAGGTCTCAGTATTAGTTCACTACACACATTTAGGTCTCAGTATTAGTTCACTACACATATTTAGGTCTCAGTATTAGTTCACTACACACATTTAGGTCTCAGTATTAGTTCACTACACATATTTAGGTCTCAGTATTAGTTCACTACACATATTTAGGTCTCAGTATTAGTTCACTACACATATTTAGGTCTCAGTATTAGTTCACTACACATATTTAGGTCTCAGTATTAGTTCACTACACATATTTAGGTCTCAGTATTAGTTCACTACACATATTTAGGTCTCAGTATTAGTTCACTACACATATTTAGGTCTCAGTATTAGTTCACTACACATATTTAGGTCTCAGTATTAGTTCACTACACATATTTAGGTCTCAGTATTAGTTCACTACACATATTTAGGTCTCAGTATTAGTTCACTACACATATTTAGGTCTCAGTATTAGTTCACTACACATATTTAGGTCTCCGTATTAGTTCACTACACATATTTAGGTCTCAGTATTAGTTCACTACACATATTTAGGTCTCAGTATTAGTTCACTACACATATTTAGGTCTCAGTATTAGTTCACTACACATATTTAGGTCTCAGTATTAGTTCACTACACACATTTAGGTCTCAGTATTAGTTCACTACACACATTTAGGTCTCAGTATTAGTTCACTACACATATTTAGGTCTCAGTATTAGTTCACTACACACATTTAGGTCTCAGTATTAGTTCACTACACATATTTAGGTCTCAGTATTAGTTCACTACACATATTTAGGTCTCAATATTAGTTCACTACACATATTTAGGTCTCAGTATTAGTTCACTACACATATTTAGGTCTCAGTATTAGTTCACTACACATATTTAGGTCTCAATATTAGTTCACTACACATATTTAGGTCTCAGTATTAGTTCACTACACATATTTAGGTCTCAGTATTAGTTCACTACACACATTTAGGTCTCAGTATTAGTTCACTACACATATTTAGGTCTCAGTATTAGTTCACTACACACATTTAGGGTCTCAGTATTAGTTCACTACACATATTTAGGTCTCAGTATTAGTTCACTACACACATTTAGGTCTCAGTATTAGTTCACTACACATATTTAGGTCTCAGTATTAGTTCACTACACATATTTAGGTCTCAATATTAGTTCACTACACATATTTAGGTCTCAGTATTAGTTCACTACACATATTTAGGTCTCAGTATTAGTTCACTACACACATTTAGGTCTCAGTATTAGTTCACTACACACATTTAGGTCTCAGTATTAGTTCACTACACATATTTAGGTCTCAGTATTAGTTCACTACACACATTTAGGTCTCAGTATTAGTTCACTACACACATTTAGGTCTCAGTATTAGTTCACTACACATATTTAGGTCTCAGTATTAGTTCACTACACATATTTAGGTCTCAGTATTAGTTCACTACACACATTTAGGTCTCAGTATTAGTTCACTACACATATTTAGGTCTCAGTATTAGTTCACTACACACATTTAGGTCTCAGTATTAGTTCACTACACACATTTAGGTCTCAGTATTAGTTCACTACACATATTTAGGTCTCAGTATTAGTTCACTACACACATTTAGGTCTCAGTATTAGTTCACTACACATATTTAGGTCTCAGTATTAGTTCACTACACATATTTAGGTCTCAGTATTAGTTCACTACACATATTTAGGTCTCAGTATTAGTTCACTACACAATATTTAGGTCTCAGTATTAGTTCACTACACATATTTAGGTCTCAGTATTAGTTCACTACACATATTTAGGTCTCAGTATTAGTTCACTACACATATTTAGGTCTCAGTATTAGTTCACTACACATATTTAGGTCTCAGTATTAGTTCACTACACATATTTAGGTCTCAGTATTAGTTCACTACACATATTTAGGTCTCAGTATTAGTTCACTACACATATTTAGGTCTCAGTATTAGTTCACTACACATATTTAGGTCTCAGTATTAGTTCACTACACATATTTAGGTCTCAGTATTAGTTCACTACACACATTTAGGTCTCAGTATTAGTTCACTACACACATTTAGGTCTCAGTATTAGTTCACTACACACATTTAGGTCTCAGTATTAGTTCACTACACACATTTAGGTCTCAGTATTAGTTCACTACACATATTTAGGTCTCAGTATTAGTTCACTACACACATTTAGGTCTCAGTATTAGTTCACTACACATATTTAGGTCTCAGTATTAGTTCACTACACATATTTAGGTCTCAGTATTAGTTCACTACACACATTTAGGTCTCAGTATTAGTTCACTACACATATTTAGGTCTCAGTATTAGTTCACTACACATATTTAGGTCTCAGTATTAGTTCACTACACATATTTAGGTCTCAGTATTAGTTCACTACACACATTTAGGTCTCAGTATTAGTTCACTACACATATTTAGGTCTCAGTATTAGTTCACTACACACATTTAGGTCTCAGTATTAGTTCACTACACATATTTAGGTCTCAGTATTAGTTCACTACACATATTTAGGTCTCAGTATTAGTTCACTACACATATTTAGGTCTCCGTATTAGTTCACTACACATATTTAGGTCTCCGTATTAGTTCACTACACACATTTAGGTCTCAGTATTAGTTCACTACACACATTTAGGTCTCAGTATTAGTTCACTACACATATTTAGGTCTCAGTATTAGTTCACTACACACATTTAGGTCTCAGTATTAGTTCACTACACACATTTAGGTCTCAGTATTAGTTCACTACACATATTTAGGTCTCAGTATTAGTTCACTACACATATTTAGGTCTCAGTATTAGTTCACTACACATATTTAGGTCTCAGTATTAGTTCACTACACATATTTAGGTCTCAGTATTAGTTCACTACACATATTTAGGTCTCAGTATTAGTTCACTACACATATTTAGGTCTCAGTATTAGTTCACTACACATATTTAGGTCTCAGTATTAGTTCACTACACATATTTAGGTCTCAGTATTAGTTCACTACACATATTTAGGTCTCAGTATTAGTTCACTACACATATTTAGGTCTCAGTATTAGTTCACTACACATATTTAGGTCTCAGTATTAGTTCACTACACATATTTAGGTCTCAGTATTAGTTCACTACACATATTTAGGTCTCAGTATTAGTTCACTACACATATTTAGGTCTCAGTATTAGTTCACTACACATATTTAGGTCTCCGTATTAGTTCACTACACATATTTAGGTCTCCGTATTAGTTCACTACACATATTTAGGTCTCCGTATTAGTTCACTACACATATTTAGGTCTCAGTATTAGTTCACTACACATATTTAGGTCTCCGTATTAGTTCACTACACATATTTAGGTCTCAGTATTAGTTCACTACACATATTTAGGTCTCAGTATTAGTTCACTACACATATTTAGGGTCTCAGTATTAGTTCACTACACACATTTAGGTCTCAGTATTAGTTCACTACACATATTTAGGTCTCAGTATTAGTTCACTACACATATTTAGGTCTCAGTATTAGTTCATCAGGTAGTTTTCAAATGGGTGTGAATGAGCTGAGACAAATCAAAGAAACATCAAAACAGACTGAATTTGGTTATAAATATTTAAAGCAGTAATAGAACCCATCGCTCTATATGGCAGTGAAACATGGGGCCCCGCTCAGTAGACATTTAAAATGTACTGAATGGGACAATCACCCAGTTGAGAAATTCCATGTATCATTTAGCAGAAACCTTCTACACCTACCAAGACACATCCCAAATAACGCCTGCCGAGCAGAACTAGGACAATATCCCCTCCAAATCACAACTGAAAAAAGATCCATCAAATTCTACAACCACCTGAAAACAAGCGACCCCCCCATAGTTTCCACTACAAAGCACTACAATACCAAGAGAGAAACAGAGAGAGAAGTCCCCTCAGTCAGCTAGACCTGTCCCTCAGCTCCCTCACCTCACAGCCCCCAGAACCTCAGGACACCCCCTCAGCTCCCTCACCCCACAGCCCCCAGAACCTCAGGACACCCCCTCAGCTCCCTCACCTCACAGCCCCCAGAACCTCAGGACACCCCCTCAGCTCCCTCACTTCACAGCCCCCAGAACCTCAGGACACCCCCTCAGCTCCCTCACCCCACAGCCCCCAGAACCTCAGGACACCCCCTCAGCTCCCTCACCTCACAGCCCCCAGAACCTCAGGACACCCCCTCAGCTCCCTCACCTCACAGCCCCCAGAACCTCAGGACACCCCCTCAGCTCCCTCACCTTACAGCCCCCAGAACCTCAGGACACCCCCTCGGCTCCCTCACCTTACAGCCCCCAGAACCTCAGGACACCCCCTCAGCTCCCTCACCTCACAGCCCCCAGAACCTCAGGACACCCCCTCAGCTCCCTCACCTCACAGCCCCCAGAACCTCAGGACACCCCCTCAGCTCCCTCACCTCACAGCCCCCAGAACCTCAGGACACCCCCTCAGCTCCCTCACCTCACAGCCCCCAGAACCTCAGGACACCCCCCAAACCATCCGGCCCAAGCAAATCATCTGCAGACAGAAACAGAACTCCATGACCTATTGGAGAGACACTACTAACCGTCAAAGCTAAATGGATTGTTACCTAGCCCTAAACCGAAAGGACCCAGTAGCTGAATACGTGACCACAGCCTCAGAAAGACTCTGAGCTGGTCCAGGCTGAGGGGACACAGTCTGGCTGTGGAGACCGGCCGCCACAGACAGACCTGGCTGCCTGGAGAAGACAGGCTGTCAGCTCTGTCCACTGAGACAACACTCCCTGCTTCAATGTAGCACATATACTGACATCAGAACTCAGTTCCTTACCAAAATTAAATGTAAACTTCCAGATTTCTTCTCTGACCAGACAAAAATGCAACATCTACTTGGAGAAAATAGTGTGAGCGCTGTAGAAGCGGTGAGATATGTGAGTGATGTCACAGCCTGAGAGACAACCAGCACAACAACATGTAATGTCAGTATTCATCTCCCAACAGTTTACTCTGCCTCCTCATTTAGTCCTCCACTTCATGGTTTTTCATTGATATGTTGTTGTTGCTTTCCTGTTTTTATTTTTAAATGTATATATTTTAGTTTACTCAATGAAATGTATGTATGTATTTCTTCCTTGATGCTTTGGCAATATTGTTATTTCTGACATTCATGCCAATAAAGAAAATTTAATTGAAAAAATAAAATTGAATTGAGACAGACAAAGAGAAAGACAGATGGACAGACAGGTCAGAGAGAGAGAGACAGGAAGACTCAGACAGACAGGTCAGAGAGAGAGAGAGACAGGAAGACTCAGACAGACAGGTCAGAGAGAGAGAGAGACAGGAAGACTCAGACAGACAGGTCAGAGAGAGAGAGAGACAGGAAGACTCAGACAGACAGGTCAGAGAGAGAGAGACAGGAAGACTCAGACAGACAGGTCAGAGAGAGAGAGACAGGAAGACTCAGACAGACAGGTCAGAGAGAGAGAGAGACAGGAAGACTCAGACAGACAGGTCAGAGAGAGAGAGAGACAGGAAGACTCAGACAGACAGGTCAGAGAGAGAGAGAGAGACAGGAAGACTCAGACAGACAGGTCAGAGAGAGACAGGAAGACTCAGACAGACAGGTCAGAGAGAGAGAGACAGGAAGACTCAGACAGGCAGGTCAGAGAGAGAGAGACAGGAAGACTCAGACAGACAGGTCAGAGAGAGAGAGAGAGACAGGAAGACTCAGACAGGTCAGAGAGAGACAGGAAGACTCAGACAGACAGGTCAGAGAGAGAAAAACAGGAAGACTCAGACAGACAGGTCAGAGAGAGAGAGACAGGAAGACTCAGACAGGTCAGAGAGAGAGAGACAGGAAGACTCAGACAGACAGGTCAGAGAGAGAGAGAGACAGGAAGACTCAGACAGACAGGTCAGAGAGAGAGAGAGACAGGTAGACTCAGACAGACAGGTCAGAGAGAGAGAGAGACAGGAAGACTCAGACAGACAGGTCAGAGAGAGAGAGAGAGACAGGAAGACTCAGACAGACAGGTCAGAGAGAGAGAGAGACAGGCTCAGTGAGCCAGCTTTTTATTTTTTAATTAAACTTTTTCTCAAAATATTTAAACTTTTCTAAAATATTTCAACTTCTCCTTTCTCTCTCAAAAAATAAAAAAAATTCTAAAATATTTCAATTTTTTCTTTCTAAATGTTTTCCCAGTGTTCCAGGTGTTGCCAGCGCTCCCCTCCCCCAGGTAGAGCGGCCCCGGCCCGTGGAGAAGGAGCAGCAGAGCCCCCTGTCCTCCTGCAGAAGCAGACCTGCTGTACAGCCCCCTCTGTTGGCCGAGAGGAGAACTGCAGCGCCTCACGTCAGACTCACATTATTATTTTTATTTATTTAAA
>CM042434.1:37421377-37443877 GCA_023631565.1 Gymnocephalus cernua
ATCAACGGTGCTGTTGCCAAGAGGTGAGCAAAAGGTGTTTCTACCTAACGAGTCTCCTCGTAACCTACCGTTGACGATGTACAGACCCAGGCTTTGGCAGAGCTGCAGTAACTCTCTGCCGTTCTTATTGATCTGGGCGTCGCAGTTGGAACGGGGAACGTTAGTTCTGTTTTGTGGATAATTGTGTCCAAATATATGATTGTTACCTAGCTCTGTGTTGTAGTCAGGGAGAGAGCCAGTACGTGCGTTCAGGTCCCCACAGATTAGCACACTTCCCTGGGCCTGGAAGCTGCAGATCTGCTCATGGAGAAGGGGGAAGATATCTTCATCATAGTATGGTGAGTCACTAGGGGGAATGTATACAGCACACAGGAATATGTCTATCGGAGGGTTAGTGATGTCTTGTTTTATTTTAAGCCAAATGTGTGAGCGTTCATATTTTATAGGGGTGATGTATTTTGATATTTCTTCTTTGTACCAGATAATAATCCCTCCTGAGTCCCTCCCTCTTTTAACAGTAGGGAGTTTGACTGATGACAGAATGATTTCTCTGTAGTTTGGGGGACAGTGAGTGACAGAGCCGGATCTACACCAGGTCTCTTGGAGGATGATGATGTCTGTGTCTTTGGTGTTGTCTTTGAATTCAGGGGTTTCACTTTTACATCCAAACAATGAAGAGTTAAGGCCCTGAATATTCCACATGGAGACAGTAAATGGCTTCATTGTTGGCAAATACAGATATGAACAGTTGAAAAAAGAGATAAACCTACAGTAATTAATAAATGAGAGGTAGGGCTGTTCTTGACTAAAGTAGGAATAGTAGTCACTTAATTTAAGTTACACATTTTCTAAATGGTATCTTCCCTTTAGCTATTTGCAGATGAATTACAGGGTTATGTGAGAGTCCGAAACAAGTTATAATTCATTGATGCCAGAGATGTACTCTTCATTTTTAAGTAATGCCCGATAAGAAAAAGGCTAATTAATTCTGCCCTGGAAGGCAAAAAGTAAATAGAAATAAATTAGTTAAAATAAAATAGGAAAATTAAAATCAATCTGGTAATAATGGCCTTATAACTTAAGATCTGAACTGAATAGTGGATAAACTACTTAAGACATAACAGCCCTAATTAAAAGTGGATAGCTAAACCTATAAAACACATTATTCTTCTAAAAATGAGAACAGTGTTTATGACACCTTAGTCCCACTTAGCTGATCAGTCTGGAACATATGAGACTAAGCAGCTGTTTGATCTCCCCCAGGTCTGCAGGGCTGCCAGCTCTGGTTGGTGCGAGTGTCTCAGCGTAGCTCCTCTGCCCCGGGTGCTGATCGTGGTGTTGGGCTGGGCCAGCAGGGTGGGGTCCAGGGTGAGGCCCGGGGAATATGGGCTGGGCAGGTCTCTGTCGGGCTGGTGCTGCTCTGGTCCTGGGGTGGCTGCCTTGTGCATAAGAAGGTGGAGGGTGGTGGGGGCTGGCAGGGTGTGGGCTGGATCTGTGAGGTGGTGGAGGGTGATGGAGGCTGGGTCTGTGAGGTGGTGGAGGGTGATGGAGGCTGGGTCTGTGAGGTGGTGGAGGGTGATGGGGGCTGGGTCTGTGAGGTGGTGACAGCTGCAGGCCAGCTGGGTGGAAGCTGCTCCGTCTGTTGGTGCTGGGGGGGTTTCTTTGGTTGCGTCCTAAAGCCACATCTTTCAATGTCTTTGCAAAGGTGCTGACGGTATCTTTGCGGAGGTGGACATTATCATAAAGGCTGTGGATGTTGAGGGTAGGGTGGTGGGCCAGGTGGACATTGGGCATGAGGGCACATCCACGTGAGATTTCAGCATTTATCCGGTGGATGGTGTCAGGATGGAAGTCTCTTCGTGGGAGGATGGTGGAGATTACTATCTTAGATGAGGGGAAGGTCTGTGTAGCCCTCTGTGCTACTCTCTTCACAGACTCTGCTACCCTCTCCTGCTGTAGTCTCATGTCATTAGTACCTGTGTGGATGATAATATGGCTAGGCTGACCCAGGATGGACTCAGTGAGCAGCTGCAGGGCATTGTCAGTCCTGGCGCATTGTAACTTGGTGACTTTTTGTCCGGGGAAAAGCTGGTCCTCATTCACAAATTTACCATTAGAATCTATAAGGATAATGATCTCGGCATCACTGGTTTTCTTTTGTTCTCCAGATGTTTTAGGCTTGTTGGTAGTGGCCTCTTTACGTGGGTTGGTGGTGGAGGGGGTGGGCATTACTGCAGGTTGTTGTGATGGTCCGTTGTTAGTTTGGGTGGAGGTGGATGGCTGTGGTTCAGGTTGAGGGGGGCTGTTGATGGTGATGGAGGGTTGTGGTTGGTGTTGGCAGGCTCTCAGACTGTGGAGCTGCTCCTTGAGGCTGAGGATGGTTTGCTCTCTCAGGTGCATCTCCCCTCTTACAGCAGTGAGCTCTCTGCTCATGGCCTGCCTGTCCTGCTGCAGCTCCTGTCTTACAGCAGTGAGCTCTGTTCTCAGAGATTCTCTGTCCTGCTGTAGTTCCTGAACCTCTCCTCTTAGCTCCTGTATGGAGGCCTTCATTTCATTCCTCACCTGGCTGAACTGGTCCCTTAGCTGCTGTGTGGATTCAGTGGATGTTTGTTTGGAGAGAAGTAGCTCCTTCAGTTCCACCAGCTCTACTTCTTGTAGGGACAGACTCTCTCTCATCTGGGACACTCTGCTATCCAGTTGACTAATGTGCCCTGAACGGTCTCCTACAGGCTGTTCCTCTTCCAGCTCTTTGCCTTGTGGCTGCTCTGTGGGGTTGATGGTGCTCTTCTCCTCACTGCTGATCTTCCCTTGTCTCTGTTTCTCAGTCTCTGCCAGAGCTTTGATGGTGTTAAAGTCCTCTTGGACAGAGCTGAAACTGGCCTCGTTGCCTTGAAACATGATGGTCCCATTGTGGTAGACATTGACAGTGAGAGGTGGGCTGTCGTTGTCTTCATCTTCAATGACTATCTGTCTCCCACTGCATATGCCTCTCTTCTTGTGATGGTCATAGTGGGCACAGATAGCTTTATGCCAAGCATCAGTATTGTCCGTGTACAGTAATAGATTACTAATTCCTCCTGTGTGGCATATATCTGCAGTCAAGGCTTCTGGGTTTTCTCTTAGTTTCTTGTGTTTATAAGCTTTCTTTGCCTGTGTACTTTTGATTTCTTTTGGGTAGCCAATCACAAGGAGGCAGGGCTCTGCCCCGGGAAACTGCAACATTGTTTCAGTTCCTAACTGCCGCTCTGCTGCTACGTAGCACGCTATGTTAAGTTAGCACAGGCTAGCCTTGCTTTCTTGAGGTGGAAATTTGAAATTTGACTATTTAATTTAACTATTGTGGGTATGAAGGAAGCTTACCTTACTACTCTACTACAGCTTCTCTGGAGTGGGGAGGAGATGGTGCTAGCCTTTGGTGGTTTTTCCTTTGGTTTGGAGCCTTTGGGTCCTTGGCTTAGCGTAGCATAGCCTTCTTGCTCCTCTTCTCAGTCCTTAGCTGTTGTTAGCAGAGTTAGCTCGTCTTTTGTCTTCACTTGTCTTGCCTTATAAAATCTTTTCCTTGGTGATTTTCTTCCCAAAAGTCTTCTTCTCGCAGTTTTCCTCTTCTTAAGGTTTGGTTTTTGTTTTTTGGAGAAGTTTGTAGGTTTATCTCAGTTTAAAACTATTTGTCATTTGTCATTTCTGTAGGAGCTTCAATAATACATGTCTGCTCTCTCTCTCTCTCTCTCTCTCTGTCTCTCTGTCTGTCTCTCTCTCTCTGTCTCTCTGTCTGTCTCTCTCTCTCTGTCTCTCTCTGTCTCTCTCTCTCTGTCTCTCTGTCTCTCTCTCTCTCTCTCTCTCTGTCTCTCTGTCTGTCTCTCTCTCTCTGTCTCTCTGTCTGTCTCTCTCTCTCTGTCTCTCTGTCTGTCTCTCTCTCTCTCTGTCTCTCTCTCTGTCTCTCTGTCTGTCTCTCTCTCTCTGTCTCTCTCTGTCTCTCTGTCTGTCTCTCTCTCTCTGTCTGTCTCTCCAGTCGGTCCTGAGTCCTGCTCCAGTTCAGACCGGTTCAGTCCAGCAGCCAATCAGCATCTCCGACAGCAGCAGGTACAGATCAAAGCGTTTCAACGTTTCTATTTGAACAACAGAGCTAACGTCTGCTAACGTCTGCTAATGTTGTGTTCGGTTCAATGCATAGCATACATATGTATATGTATATGTATATATACATGTGTGTATATATATACATATGTATAGGTTCAATGGTTCAGTTAAGCTAACTTTAGCTGTTAGCTAAATGATGTCTGGTGCTAACGGATGGTAATCATCAGTGAAGGTCTGGAGCTTTGATAACGGACTAAAGTTTGATTTCAAACAGCTTTGATCCATTTACACTTTGGTACATTTCTCGAATCATCCTCGACATTTGCAAAACAGTAAGTGCATTTCTCAAAACAATTTGTACAAATAGCAAAACACCATGGATTACCTGCAGAAGCCAGTCTCTTGCTCAGAATCCTTAGTTCATCTCTCAGAAGTAAATATCTGTCAGTGAACATGTCAGTGCCGTCAGAATGACAAGTCCTCGTGTCGTTGTGTACGATAAGACAGTCAAACTGCTTAGTCATGTTGTCAATATAACAGTGTACTCTGGAGGGATGTTGTGATGTCAACTATGGCTGAAGATTGGATGACAATTATTGTAAATTGCAGGTTACACCTTAGTGTATATACATATTCAGTATATATATATAATATTAGTGTATGTGGGAGTTTGATTGCAAGAGACTGGACAAGATTCATAGATGTGTGTGTGTGTGTGTGTGTGTGTGTGTGTGTGTGTGTGTGCGTGTGTGTGTGTCTCTGTGTTTGTGTGTGTGTCTCTGTGTTTGTGTGTGTGTGTGTGTGTGTATGTGTGTGTGTGTGTGTCTCTGTGTGTGTGTGTGTGTGTGTGTGTGTGTGTGTGTGTGTGTCTCTGTGTTTGTGTGTGTGTGTGTGTGTGTCTGTGTGTGTGTGTGTGTGTGTGTGTGTCTCTCTCTGTGTGTGTGTGTGTGTGTGTGTGTGTCTCTGTGTGTGTGTGTGTGTGTGTGTGTGTCTCTCTGCGTGTGTGTTTCAGGGCGGTGAGGAGGTCTGTGTCGGGGTCCAACCTGCGGTTCGAGGCCGTTCCTCTGGACCAGGAGGCCACAGAGGGAGCAGAGGTCACATTCACCTGCCAAGGTAACTAAAACCTCTAAAGTACTGTGTAGTCTGCTAGACAGTTAAACCTTAAAGGGGTAGTTCAGATATTTTGAAGCATGATGGCGGTCAGACAGACCTTTACAAACAGGGATCTGGGTGAGCTAGAGGTCGCCCCGTCCATGGTATTATCTTATGAAGTTATGATACATCCGAGGGATGTGTGTGTGCTGTAAAGCCTGTTACGTGGATGTAACGTCATTAGCGTTTCCCAAACTGGCGGGGCTATGGGCTAGCTAGCTAGTTGCTAACATCAGGGGTAGCTAGCATGGCTGTATTAAGATATATACATAGCTAGCTATATGCCTACATAATGTTACTACAGACATAGTGATTACATTACCTTGGTTCTCGAGGGCTGTATGCTGTAAAGCTTGTAACGTGGATGAAGGATGAAGCCATGGATGAGCTTTGTTCACTAAACTGCAGGCTAACTGCTAGCGCTAGTTAGTAGCTAGCTAGCTAGCTAGCTAGTAGCACGATGTAATTATTAAATCTCCTTGGTTGTCTAGCTAAATACATCCATCGTTTATTTAGCTAAGCAAGTAAACGATCGGGAACAACGAAAACACAATAACGTTAGTGAATGTTTTATACAATAAAAACAGCGAGTTCATGAGTTCGCCACTTGTAAGAGACACGAGAGAGAAGCTCATGAACGAGCGTGTTGTTACCGGTTGCTAAGACAACACAAACAAATTGTTGCTAGTGCGCGTGTCCATCGTGACGTCATGGGCCAAGAATGCGGAAAATCCGAGCTCCATGTTGTCTTAATGCGCTTTTGAGCAACTCATTGGAACGTACGGGGCTTCCCGCCGAACGCCGTCTCCAGTTCTCTTAATACATCCATGGTTGACTGGCCCATGACGTCACGATGGACATGCGCACTAGCAACAGTTTGTTTGTGTTGTCCTAGCAACATGCTTGTTCACGATAGATGTATTTAGCTAGCCTCTTTAGTTTCACTGACCCGTAAACGGGACACTCACGCTTTGTTATAACTTTGACGCATTAAATCTTCAAAATATATGTAATATCATGTAAGCTTAGACTGTCAGGATTTAATTAAGCCCAAACACAAAGCATAAGATGATTTATAGCAGTTATACAACTGTTATAAATTTAAAGAAAATAAATTAATTCAGATTTAGACTACATAGCACGTGTGTGTGCATTCGTACATTTTTGACCTTCCCTTTATCCACAGAGGTGATATAATCCCAAAATCTTTGTTTTCGTAAATCCACAAGAGTCCAAGGAAATGGATGAAGTTTACGAGCCCTGAGTTAGAAAAAAAGACATACGCGATTCCACTTCCTGGCTGTTCAAACGGCTGTCTTTTCTCGCTCCAGACGGCTAACGGCCAATGAGAGCATTCATTTTGTTCTCTTGACGCCTTAGGAATCAAACAAGACCTCTCATTAGTCAATCCGTCTCTGGACACCTGAGATGGACAGCCTCACAGCCAATGACGGCCCTGAAGTGAACTGGGCCACGTGGGGCTTGATCGACATTTGCATCAGCCATGCTATGAAACGCCCCTAGCCTTGTAGCCAATAAGGAGACGATTCGATAGACATGTTAAACAGCATGAACATTTTAACCCTGTGATGGCTGGCTCTGTGTTTCAGTACAAACAGTGACTGTTACAATGCAAAGCCCTCCCTGACCACTTTATAATTACTTATTTCTATATATTTATGTATATAGTTATTTACAGTATGTGTGTGATTGATGTGGGTGTGTTTTTGTCTTTGAGAAGTTTTTTTATTTTGCACTTTTTTGGCTTTTTTTCTTTGCACTTTTCAAGAAAAACGCACAGACATATCTGTAGAAAAACATTCTTGAAAGTTTTGAGTCTTTTGGCTTCTGGATTTTTTCTGTAGTAAGCTGAGGCATGTGGCTAATGTCCTGGATTGCAGAGATGGGAGTAAGTCACACATGGGCAAGTCACAAGCAAGTCTCAAGTCTTAACCTTCAAGTCTCAAGCAAGTCCAAGTCATTTTGTGTGACAATCAAGCAAGTCAAGTCAAGTCATAGCTTTGGTCAAGCAAGTCAAGTCAAGTCATACAAAAGTTTCCATTTTTAAACAAGCTAAAGACAGTGGTTATAACTGCTGGAGTTTTATTTGCATTTTTTCCTACTCAATATTCAAAAGGCATTGCGTCCAAGCCACATATATCTGAACAGTTTAAATGTATAAAGATTAAAAAAGCACAGCCTAAAACTGATATTAGGCCAACAAAAAAAAATCAACATACATATTTGTTCAATATGCCTCAAACATGACATCAAATCATGAAATTCATTCAAACAATTCAAGTATAATGGTTTCTAAGTCAAATAATATTCTTCAAACATTCCTCACTTTTATGGGACAGAAACACATTTAGCCTTTCCTAGCTGAATCCCACCACCTTTGCATAATCTGGAGAGATTGAATAGTAGCCTAGGCTATATGTTAATATTTGTCAGTGTATTTGTGAGTGAATGTGTGGTGTTTGAGAGAGAGAGTGAATGAAAAGTTATTAATATTGGTGAGTGAATGTGTGCATGTGGTGTGTGTGAGTGCAGTGTGTGTGTGTGTGTGTGTATGTGTGCCTAGCTTCATTCACATACTTCATCTGCACAACTGCGTGTGTGTCTGCATGTGTGTGTGTGTGTGTGAGAGAGAGAGAGAGAGAGAGAGAGCAAGAGCAGTGTGTTGTGTGTATGTATACAGGGTGCCTAGCTGTATTCGCTCTTACCGCCACCTTGAACAAAGAGGGGGGGGGGGGGGGGAGGTGCTTATTCATGGCCCAAAACTGAAGGGAGTTCTGTTCATCACAAGCGTCCAAATAGTGGTTCAGCTGAATATGGAGACTGGAACCTGAATCTTTCCCGATTTGAAGTGTCTGATGAAATTCGCCGTGGTGGTGGTTGACGTCAGAGGTTTTTGTACAGCAGACCTTGTAAACTGCCGTTCGTTTCTTCTTTGCCCTGGTCAGATGTGTAATCCTTATAGCCAAACTTTATTATTTTCGGTGCAGAGGAATCCATGACGTTAAGTAACAGCCGTAGCCAGTCTCGTTTACTGCAGGTCTGCCGCCGTGTGGCGCGTCACCATAACAACGGGCTCCCGCGCATGCAACAGCACTAAAATCGTAACGTTAACTCCTCCTCAATATCAGAGGGGGAAAATATATATTTATTAAACAGAAAATCAAGTCATTTCAAGTCATTTGACTCAAGTCTAAGTCAAGTCTCAAGTCATGAATGTCAAGTCAAAGTCAAGTCGAGTCTTTTATGAATGTTTATCAAGCAAGTCTCAAGTCCTAAAATTTGCGACTCGAGTCTAACTCGAGTCAAGTCATGTGACTCGAGTCCCCCATGTCTGCTGGATTGTCTGTCACCTGGCAGATGTGTTCACAGCAGTGTATTTTAATATTTTTTACAGATGTATGACTTGGATGGAAATAAAACACCTCCATTCCAGCCTCTGTAGCTCTGTGTCAGTGAGGCCTAGAATCACCCTGACACTTGGAACAACAACTGGAGAGTGTTTCCTTTCCAATGATATCTAATGATATCCCAGTGTCAAAGTGTATGGGATCTGTACCACTTTTAATTTGGGTATGCCGTTTACACCAAAACGCATGACATTTCAAGCGTTTCTTTAAGAGGCTGGACCAGGCCAGCTGACAGTCTTGCCTGGGCCCGGGACGAGATAATCTTAGATGGGGCCCCCTCGCGCCCAGATCTCTCCTTTTCCCTTGCTCTTCCTCTCCTGTTCCTCTCCTCTGCTCTTCCTCTCCTCTCGTGTTCATCTCCTCTGCTCTTCCTCTTAGCATTCTGTATTTTATATTCAATATTTTCATCCCATGTGTGAATTTAATGCACTAGTTGACTTTTTCTCTACTTCAAAGGAGAACAGCAAGCATGGTAGGCAAAATAAGGCCTTTTTTGAGCTGCTATATATTATCCAGTCCCAATCGATTTTTTTCCCTTCCATTGTGGGATGTGGAATATGTCAAATAGTTTGGGGATTCCCTGCCCTCTGCATCTGCTGGCAATTCCTCTGCCCTCTGAGAAAGGTTCACTCTATCAGAGTTGGTCATTCTAGTTGGCCATAATGCAGGATCGCTGAAAGATCAGTCTCTATCCATCCTGCTCAGACTCTCCGACGGGGCAGCGGGCCCCTCCCACATCACTGTGACCCTCTCTCTCTCTCTCTCTCACTGGTAGCCTGACTCTGTCCCTCCGTTGCGGGGCAGCAGGCCCAGCCTCCCGCATCACTCTCTCTGTCAGCTGACTGCAGCTGGATCTCTCTCCTCTCTGTCTCATCCTCTCTGACGGAGCTACCAAACACAACTGTTTCTGTCAAAGATAACGTGTTGTGTCAGGCTTTCTACAAGCTAATGGACGGTAACATTAGAGCTGGGCTGTTAGGTTACGTTAGTAGTTATACAGTGGTACATGGGCGTGGCTACGAGCCTAAAAATGGTACCTGGGCGTGGCTACGTGGGTTAGACCAATAAGATGCCACCTGGGCGTGTCCACGAGCCTAAAAATTACCATATTTCACTCAGCTCGCCAAAAGAAGGGGCTCTCTTTTCCCTGCCGTTTTTTTCGCCTAGGTAGCTAACTAGCTAGCTAGCTAGTCATTGTTAGCTCTGTTTAGCTAATTAGCCTTTGCAAAAGTCCGTTTTTCCTCTACATCTATTTTGCTCTGTTCACTAAAAGACGGGGTTTTTTTATATTCATTTCTGTTGGCGAAGCAAAGACGACCCCCCATTACATCCATGTCTACAAAGGGTAAGTAAAAAATGATCTATAATGTTTAAAATATAATCTGAGATAATTTATCAACGATAAGCTACAAAATACAAGGCATTGTGGCTGTTTAACTAAGGCATGACACTATAAAATAAGGCGTGTATTGGCTTTGATGACGATGCTACAGCTATAACGTTATCTAAATGGTTTGGTTTGTGACTAAAACTTTATCAGGAGTTGGTTTAACACATAAGGTCTTTCCAGATGATCCATTTTCATCAAGATCAGGTTTAACAACAGTAATGGGCCAATCTGCTAGAAACATATTGGTTTTAAATCACTAAAATAGTTGTGACAACTCCGTTTGGAATGCTTCTCAATGCTTTTAGCATAGGGGCTAACACTAACGCTACTTTATGACAAAGCGCTGCGGGTAAACTGTGCCTAGCATGATAGCATTGTGGTAATCATGCAATGTTAGCCTTTACAACAGCATCCCTTTACTACACTTGTTAGATAATGTTTCTTTACAGAGTTCTCTGTTGATTTGTGCATGTCCCTGCATGCTTGATGGAATATAACGTAAACACCTTGGACACGTAATGTGGACAGCTAAAGTTAATGTTAACAACCCTCAAGCTGAAGATTTGTAGTTTCAGCTTAACTTATTACCTTTCTGCCATCTGTGTTCTCAGTAACGTGACAAACAGGACAAACCTGTTTTCTTTTAAACGACTAAAACAATAGTGCTATCCCCATGGTGATTGTCGCAGTGTGCGCGTTGGCCTATAATGTAAACGGAGAGATGCGTGCCAGAGATGCACAGCGCCATGACGGATATCCCCCTCATGTCTGTCTAATGTTAGAAATCCGTTTAGCGGCCAGAACGTGAAACAGCAACCACATGATTACTTTCTTTTGTGCTAACCTTTACGAATACGGGAGAAAGATGGCTGTAATCATCTTAGCTTAGCTTATGTTGTATTGTGTTCTCTCACTTGTAAACAGAAGTCAAAAAACAGTAACAGTTGCACTAATATACAAGTAAGTACTTTTACATGTACTAAATTTAAGGAGCTGATACTTTTCGTGGGAAAACATTAACACAGTCTGTTTAGTAATGATTCATGACTGCAGATACTCACCCCTTTACCATAATTGTTGATTTCCTGTGTGTAAGTAGCTAAATTGTGTTTTTTATTCTTTTTACAGCTTTCACAGCGATCTGTAAACAATCCCCAAGATGTGAACGGCCAAGTGGCCCATCAAACACGCTGCAAGCTGTTTTCCTACTGGTATGGTTCTCTCTATTATTGCCCACGAGATGAAGAGGAAGTTCATCACTGGAGGTTCATCATATATTTATTTTGTAAGAAAAAGCGTAAGTTACTATGGATTTCATAGATATCTGTATGATAGTATGTTTTAGAAATAACATATTGTGCAATACATTGTGTCTATTACTTAGGTTGTGAGTTTTTTTGTTATGCGTTAACTATTGTGAAAAGAAAGGAGAAAAAAGGGCATGTCCAGACAATAACATGTATATTAGTTTGTGGTTAACAAGGGAATGGGCATCATAGTCGCTGTATTGTTAAATTAACAAACTGTTTTCTTCATCATAGATCATTGATCACAGCTTTATAGTGCAAGCATTGATTTAAACAGCTACTTTTGGGTGATCGAGGTGATTGTAAAACATAAAATTCTGCGTAAACTTTTCAAATTGGTATTTTCTGGAAAAGATTTAGTATGACAGACGATATACAAAAGAAATGTAGACTGCTAGTTTCTCCCTAAGGGGGATTTAAAAGGTGTAATTTGTGTTAAATGGTTTATACCATCTACCACCACAAGGTGATGTTTGTGTTGAGACTTCGCGGATTTAAGGTACATAGGTCCTCATTTACTAACTAGCCCAGTTTACGCTGCGTCTGTTTATGAGAGTTTGGTAATATAGCATGCTATGCTTCCACATTTAGCGTAGTATTTATCAAACCTGACACCCATCACGCCATAAGTGCCTTTCTCCGCCCCCCTGCTAGACCGTAACTTGACTGTAGCAAAGCGTTAAGTACTGGTGCTATGATACGGCGGGGTGTAGACTGAGATATTCCCACTGCTGATGCTATGACTGTTTAAAATGATCCTGATGTCAATATTTGTAATGTCGAGAAGGAGTTTAACAACTGCTGTATGGATGTGAACGCTGAGGCTGAGATTTAATGTCATCTTTGATTTCTTCCACTAACTGTAATATTGCACGGCTGCGTAATCTGTAACGCTTCATGATTTCGTGTTCACTCCACTGACAAAGTGTGATCCTTGTGTTAACAATATGTTCAGCCTGGTCTATGTCTTCGTCTTGACGAAGACATAAACACTTTGAACAACTTATGAAAAGACTACTGACAGATAAATTTATCTCAGTAGTGCAACGCTTTCTGGCGATGAAACAGCTGTGTGCTAATGGCGCTAGGATTCGTGGGGTTGCAGAAACACTTTTCTATGAATTGAAAACGGTCGGAGATGTTACAGTAAAAATACGTGAAATGTATGATAATACAGTGGGGGAGGATATTGTTAAAGTGGCTGAAATTAGAGAGATTGGGGATCTGTGGAGAGATTTATATAAGAGAAAAAAAGTACCCTTGTGAAAATATGGGGAATTGTCTGTGTTTAATGTATAATCATATCAGGGAGCGTTGTGTGATATCACGATTATCTGATATTTTAGATCAGACCATAACCAACAAAGTGAATGATGTTAAAAAGTATCAGTGTGAGAGTAATGTAAATATCAACGATGTATGTAGGTTAGAAAATTTGTTGTCTGTTGTAAGAAGCCAAAATAGGGCAATACCTTGGGATGATGTAATACGTATGTTGTTATCAATGCTAACAGTTAGAGAGGGCATAGCTGACACATTTTGCGACGTCATAAGTAACATCACACACAATTTTAAGAACCAGACTGTTTATCACATACTGACCATGTACGCTATGGTTGTAGATGCCGTTAGTTTGTATTTGAAAGAAAATCATTACACCGATGTCTTATGCGATTTGCAAAAAATACATGCATTCATAATTAGTAAAACATCTATAGCATGCTTAAGCAAAACATTATCTACAATAGAATGTGTTTCACTGTCTTCATGAACTGTTACGCGTTTGTGTGAGTGTTTTGTGAAATAAATAGACTTGTTCTCAAACTAAGGCGACCATTTGAATCTTAACGCATCATGGAGAAAGTTATGCATGAAATATATTACGATCCAGCACACCCCGGAGGATTAGGGGGGGTACGTAGGCTCCATGAAGCCATCAAAGAATATAGTAGTGAGCCCAGCTCACTCGCTGATGTTAAAAAGTTTTTACACAGTCAAGATGCATACACCCTTCATGTTCCCGCGTTGAAACATTTTCCAAGAAACAGAGTGTTGGTTAATGGAATAGATAAACAATTTCAGATAGATCTGGTCGACATGACTGAATATTCAGAGGAAAACGATAACGTAAAATATTTGCTCACATGCATCGATCTATTTTCTAAGTACGCATGGGTTAAATGTCTTAAAAACAAGTCCGGACATGCTGTCACACAGGCTTTTAGGGAAATACTCGCCCTAGGCCGCGTACCTGTGAAACTGCAAACAGATGAGGGGAAAGAGTTTTATAATAAGGTTTTTCAAAACTTGATGATTCAATATAAAATTCATCATTTTTCTACATCGAATGAGACTAAAGCTAGTGTTGTTGAGCGTTTCAACCGAACCTTCAAGACACGGATGTGGAGATACTTGACTGCTGTTAATTCGCGCCGCTATGTCGATGTTGTTCAAGACATGGTTGCTGCTTACAACGCGTCACATCACAGATCGATAAAAATGGCTCCTGTGAATGTGAATAAAAACAACGAAAAAGAAGTTTTTAACAATTTGTACAAACTGAAACCAGTCGGACTAGTAGCTTTTAAGTTTCAAGAAGGAGATACAGTTAGGATATCAAAACACCGTGGAGTATTCCGAAAGGGGTATGAACAAACATTTACAGATGAGTTTTTTACAGTATCAAAACGTGTAGGAAGAACACCGCCGGTATATGTCCTAAAAGACCAAGGGGGTGATACATTGACTGGGACATTTTACGAATCAGAGATGCAGCATGTGATCGTTGACAAAAACAAAGCTTTTAAAATAGAAACCATTCTGTCAAGGAAGAAAGTAGGCCGTAAAAACATGGTACTTGTGAAATGGTTAGGATGGCCTGAGAAATTTAATTCATGGGTAGTTGAAAAAGACATAGTAGATGTAAGATAAAAAAGACTTGCATGAAACTATGTGTTCGTTTAAGACTGCGGCCGTATAAGACGGCGGACGTATAAGACAGCTCCGCAATGAATAAGAACGGATTTTTTGTAACGTTGCCAAGTAATGCTTCAGCAACTGTCTATCCTAATAATAAAATATGGCAGTACCGAACAAAACTGGCGAAACCTATAATATTACAACAACCTTACGAAGTAGGTCTTATAGAAATTCAATACCCCCGGATTTGGAATAGTTTTACAGAGAGTGAGTCTAAAGTTGAATTCTATGATACAAAATCAAAACACATCAACAAACTAAGGCTAACAACGGGTCGCTATAACAATCTATCCAGCATTGTTAAAGAATATAATATGAAATGCATGGTTACCCCCGGCCTAGACCATATAAATATGGCATATAATGAAATCACTAACAAAATTTATTTTACTGGTGGTGACGGTTACAATATTACATTCAAAGGACGGCTAGCCGAGATCCTAGGCTTTATCCCAGACACCGTTTTTGAAATACGGCTAGGGGCTCATTTAAAATGCCTCACACCACACCCTGCCGACATATACGCAGGCCGTTATAATATTTATATATATACCGATATAGTAGATTATCAGCGAGTGGGAGATACGAGCGTGCCGCTACTTAGATGCGTGAACTTCGCAGATGAGACCAGACGGTTACCGACGCTGACCTATGATACACCTCATTATATGCCGCTCTCGAGGTCGAATATTACAGATATTCAAATTGAGTTACGAGACGACCAAAACAAACTGATCCCGTTCTCATACGGTAAAGTTATCATCAAGCTACATTTTAGACCCGTGAAACAGTATTAAAATGGCTCGCAAATCATATACTGGCGATGACGGTCGATATACGACATATTACATGAATCAAGCTGGAGGCGATTTACCGGGGTTTATAGGTTCGAGCACCCAATATGGGAACGGTTTAGGGGGGATTTTCAGGAATTTATTCCGCATGGCCATACCTCTTTTTAAAAAGGGGTTTAATTTAGCTAAACCTCATTTGAAAACTGCGGCGACAGGCATTATCGGAGATGTAATTTCTAATGTTCGGAATGCTGTATCTGAGAGACAGCAAGGAAATGGACTGATGGCCTTCAGACGCAAACCACAAAAAAAGAAAGCCTCCTCAGCAGGTGGGCGTAACCGTATGGGGTATAAAAGACATAAAACACCAGTCAAAAAGCGAAAAAGTGTCAAAAAGAAGACGGCGGCCAGACGTAGTAGAGCTCCGACCAAACGCTCTCTGGTCTTGTCAAAAGATATATTCTAAACAAAGTTTTTTTTCATCATGTCGTTCATTCACAACCAATCTGAAGAGTGTGTAAAGACGGAACTTGATTTGTTTACGGTGCCATTTACGCAGACTTCTATTGAAAAATCTACATACGTGGAAATCCCGCCCGTTTCAGCTTTAACAGATCATGGACCCATCGAGTTTTTTATATCTGGCAGTAATGAGCATTATATTGACCTTAATGATAGCTACATATTCATCAGGGTGAGAATCACAAATCCAGATGGCACTCTACTTGCTAACGCCGCCGATGTTGGCTTTATAAATTATCCAGGGTGTAGTCTATTCTCCCAAATAGATATTATGCTGGGAGATAGATTGATTACACAAGCTTCCAACACTTATCCATACCGAGGGATAATCGAGTGTTTGCTTAATTATGGAAAGGAAACATTGGACACTCAATTTAGTACAGGTCTGTTTTTTAAAGATACCAGCGGAAAAATGGACGACACTTCAATCACAGGAGATAATCAGGGACTGGTGCAGAGGGGCGAATATACAGGAGACGGTCGAATAGTTGAATTGATAGCACCTATTCACGCAGACTTGTTTTTTCAAGAAAAACTACTCTTGAATGGCGTGGATATGTCTCTGAAATGTATCCGGTCAAAAGATGAATTTGTATTAATGTCCCCCGGAAACCTACAATTTAGTGTGAAAATAATGTCAGCCAGCATGTTTGTAAAGAAAATATCGGTGGCTCCACCAGTAAGACTGGCACATAGCCGTGCACTGCAGCACAGCAACGCAAAATATGGTATTGATCGTGTAGCCATAAAAACGTTTTCCATTCCTGCTGGAACCCGAGTATGCAACCAGGAAAATTTATTCATTGGACAAATCCCAAAATTTATAGTTATAGGATTTGTAGATAACGAAGGTTACACAGGCAATTATGGCCGGAATCCTTTTAATTTTGAACACTTTAATGCAGAGTATATTTGCCTTAACGTGGACGGCGTATCCTATCCTGGTAAATCTTTTCAGCCCTATTTTCAAAGGGGCCATTATACCCGTGAATATTATCAGCTGGTTACAGCAACGGGGCGTCATTTAAAGGATCGACCTCTGGCTATAACACGCTCAGATTTTGGAGACGGATATACACTATTCTGCTTTAATCTTGAGCCTGACGGTGGATGTTCAGGAAATGTGTCACTTGTCAAATCAGGCAATGTGAGTCTAGAAGCGCGCTTCAGAGCGCCCCTGCCTAGAACTGTAACCATAATATGCTATTCTGTTTTTGATTCTGTAATTGAAATCTCAAATCGGCGTCAAGTATTGTTGGATCATTACTAAGGGACGACTATGAATACGATTGAACTCACCTGTGTCCTCAGAAAGAGATTGGCTAAGGATACCAACTTTCTAGGAGTGAGGTCATGTGACATGCTGCCAAAAGCAGCGGTCGGGTCGTTACCGGCAATGATGATAATTAATACAGACCCCAGCGATAAGCCGGGGGAACACTGGCTAGCGATATTTATTACAAGGGATAAACACGGTTATTTTTTTGACAGCTTTGGCAATTCTCACACACATTTCTCTCCAGAAATAAATCGATTCCTATTACAAAACTGCACAGAGGTATATCATTCAGGTCTACAAGTACAGAGTAATTATTCTACTAAATGTGGTCAACATTGTGTGTTTTTTTTATGTCATATACAGAAAAACATGTCTTATAAAAATGTAATGAAAATGTATGGATCTAATCTTGTATGTAATGATACAATGGTTTGTCTATTTGTCAACAAAATAAAGCCAGGCATATGTCATGACCAGGTTTTTAATTGTGTTCAATGTGTATATGGTTCACATGATAAAAACATTGTGTAATGGTATTTTTTTCAAGTAATAAAGAACGTGACGAATACTAATGTTTTTGTTTTCAATTTATTCAAAAGAATAAAAGGGCTGATTTGAAAATGGCGCTCTTATACAAATTCACTTTGCGCACAATAATGGAAAAATAGAAAATAGTAGATGAATCAAAATTAGGAAATACATGCCAAGGCGTGACAGTTTTACATTCAGTTCTGTCTTTTATGTTATTTCACATTTCAATAGAGAAAAAAAGATATTCTCTTCACATTTCAACAGATAAAAATAGAAAATATATGCCAAGGTGCGACAGTTTTACATTCATTTCTGTCTTTTAGTTTATTTCACATTTCAATAGAGAAAAAAAAAGATATTCGTTTTTACATTCATTTTCGGTCTTTTAGTTTATTTGACATTTCATTAGAGAAAAAAAAAGATATTCCCTTCACATTCCAACAGATAAAAAATAGTATAAAATAGAAAATATATGTCAAGGCGTGACAGTTTTACATTCATTTCTGTCTTTTAGGTTATTTCACATTTCATTAGAGAAAAAAAAAAAATATTCTCTTCACATTTCAACCGGTAAAAATAGTATAAAATAGAAAATACATATCAATGTATGACCGTTTTTACATTCATTTCTGTCTTTTAGGTTATTTCACATTTCATTAGAGAAAAAAAAGATATTCTCTTCACATTTCAACAGATAAAAATAGTATAAAATAGAAAATAAATGACAATAAAAAATAAATCAAAAACCAGACCACCGTGCAGCAATAGGCGGAGAGCTAATACGCGGGGGTCTAGGAGTGAACGGTGAGTCTGAACCCATCTCGGGGGAGTGTCTAACCTTTTCACCATCAGGGTTTGTTTTAAACTCAGTAATACAACGACGAACATTAGCATTTGGGATTACGGATCTCGGAAGATTTAACTTTGCTAACATTTTTAAAAATACATTCCAGCCCACGGGTCTTGAACTTTCTAGCACGTTATTGTGAGTTGTGACACTTTTCAACAAATCATACAGGTGACTACCTGGCACATTCCGATTTCCAACGACAATTTCACCCTGCTTTGTCCAAGATATCTGGTCATTATTACGGGATAAATATTCCATAATATATTGTGCATTGCTTTTATTCCTTTTTGGCATGTGATTCATTATCTCAGCTCTTATATTGTCTTCTACAGGCCCATCTTTTGAATCGTCCACAGGAGTTTCGTTTGGAAGGGACACTGTTATAACGCTTTTTTCGTTGTCTCCCTGTTTAACTAAAGCGAGAAATCGCTGCAGAATATTTGAATATTTTTTCGCTTTCTCATATACATTTATATCGGGTTGATTCAATATAGCTCTCATAGCTTGGTCTAAATCATTTTGTACCTCCTGTCTCAAAGGTACGTTAGAGGGGTGTGAAGGTGTTTGGTGCTGCTGCTGTAACAAGTCTAACTGACGTTGAGGCACCAGAAACATTTTCTGCGTGTGCTCCATTCTTCAATTTCTGTTGAAAAGACTAGCTATAAAGGGTATGGCAGCTCCAAGAAGAGGCAAGAGGAAGCCTCCTGATTGAATAATTTGTCTTTTTCTTTTTAAATGCTTGTTTTTTTTATCTGCTAGAAGTCTGATAACTTTCTTCTTTTTCTTTAACAATTTGAATTGATTGTTGGTCAGTGGAATATTACCTCTTAAAACATTGAGAGCTATTTCACACAAAGCGGATATAAAGTCCGGACTAGCGTTGTTCACTATAGATCCCCTGGCACGCGGTGATGCTTTATGGAGCATATCCAATAGTATGAAGTTTCTTTGAATGCGTGTCGACATTATTAAGACTTCAGTTTTCTCGGCACATAGACAACTTGCCTATCGGATAACAGATTTGATCTGAGTCTTAATTGATCAGGTGTGTTTGCTTTATAGTCTATCAGTAGATAACCATACAGAGAACTGACGGCGTCATTGTAAGCTTCTAAGAAAAAACGATTATTATTGGGATACATTTGACGCCCTAGTAACCGTATTTGATTTTGATCCCTAACGTTTTTAAATAAAACCATATAGTTTGTATTCAAACTAATTGTTCGACTTGATTTACCTTGAACAAACAGATTTTGGACCAAATAGAGACAACTCAGGTTCCGGTGGTGGACGTATTTTGTAAACACGTTTTGAACTTCAATATTATCGCTGGCTTGATTCATTAAATCATCTATTACGAGTAAATTATTTTTATCCAAGGGGAGTAATGTATCATCACATAATGACTCAGGTATGCCCTGTACAAAATGTATATTTACAGTCTTAAGCATCTGATCATAAATAGGTTGCCAGCATGAATAGATGTACACAATGTTATCTAATTTGGCTGAGATAACAGATTCTGCGTTTTCGATCATGTTCTTAACAAAATGAGTTTTCCCGCAATTTGATGGGCCGCTAATCACAGCGCTGAACGGGTGTTGAAGTCTGGCATCAAAGCCAGCCATATCTTGTTTATTAATAGCCATACGGAAGAGTTGTGTAGTCGCTGAGAACTCTACGTTTGTCGTAAACTACCCGAAGTTTTTTCTGAACTACCGCATTTTTGAGATGAACGTGTTTTTTATCGCGTTTGTGGTTGTGATCAAATTATCTGCGGACTTCTGATTGACTACAAAAGCATCTACCATTCCTTTTAATGACTCAGGCGTTTGCTAGTTAACATAACTTTAGGCTACTGTATAACACAAAACAAAGTAGTATTGGGCGGTAATATGGTTTTGACTCATGTAGACACTGAGGGATAGATTTATCAAGCTGTTTACGCCTGTTTCCGTAGGCAAATATGCCGCTGGTGAAATGACATCAGTTATCCGAGCAAGACGAAGACATAGACCAGGCTGAACATATTTTTAACACAAGGATCATACTTTGTCAGTGGAGTGAACACGAAATCATGAAGCGTTACAGATTACGCAGCCGTGCAATATTACAGTTAGTGGAAGAAATCAAAGATGACATTAAATCTCAGCCTCAGCGTTCACATCCATACAGCAGTTGTTAAACTCCTTCTCGACATTACAAATATTGACATCAGGATCATTTTAAACAGTCATAGCATCAGCAGTGGGAATATCTCAGTCTACACCCCGCCGTATCATAGCACCACTACTTAACGCTTTGCTACAGGGCAAGTTACGGTCTAGCAGGGGGGGGCGGAGAAAGGCACTTATGGCGTGATGGGTGTCAGGTTTGATAAATACTACGCTAAATGTGGAAGCATAGCATGCTATATTACCAAACTCTCATAAACAGACGCAGCGTAAACTGGGCTAGTTAGTAAATGAGGACCTATGTACCTTAAATCCGCGAAGTCTCAACACAAACATCACCTTGTGGTGGTAGATGGTATAAACCATTTAACACAAATTACACCTTTTAAATCCCCCTTAGGGAGAAACTAGCAGTCTACATTTCTTTTGTATATCGTCTGTCATACTAAATCTTTTCCAGAAAATACCAATTTGAAAAGTTTACGCAGAATTTTATGTTTTACAATCACCTCGATCACCCAAAAGTAGCTGTTTAAATCAATGCTTGCACTATAAAGCTGTGATCAATGATCTATGATGAAGAAAACAGTTTGTTAATTTAACAATACAGCGACTATGATGCCCATTCCCTTGTTAACCACAAACTAATATACATGTTATTGTCTGGACATGCCCTTTTTTCTCCTTTCTTTTCACAATAGTTAACGCATAACAAAAAAACTCACAACCTAAGTAATAGACACAATGTATTGCACAATATGTTATTTCTAAAACATACTATCATACAGATATCTATGAAATCCATAGTAACTTACGCTTTTTCTTACAAAATAAATATATGATGAACCTCCAGTGATGAACTTCCTCTTCATCTCGTGGGCAATAATAGAGAGAACCATACCAGTAGGAAAACAGCTTGCAGCGTGTTTGATGGGCCACTTGGCCGTTCACATCTTGGGGATTGTTTACAGATCGCTGTGAAAGCTGTAAAAAGAATAAAAAACACAATTTAGCTACTTACACACAGGAAATCAACAATTATGGTAAAGGGGTGAGTATCTGCAGTCATGAATCATTACTAAACAGACTGTGTTAATGTTTTCCCACGAAAAGTATCAGCTCCTTAAATTTAGTACATGTAAAAGTACTTACTTGTATATTAGTGCAACTGTTACTGTTTTTTGACTTCTGTTTACAAGTGAGAGAACACAATACAACATAAGCTAAGCTAAGATGATTACAGCCATCTTTCTCCCGTATTCGTAAAGGTTAGCACAAAAGAAAGTAATCATGTGGTTGCTGTTTCACGTTCTGGCCGCTAAACGGATTTCTAACATTAGACAGACATGAGGGGGATATCCGTCATGGCGCTGTGCATCTCTGGCACGCATCTCTCCGTTTACATTATAGGCCAACGCGCACACTGCGACAATCACCATGGGGATAGCACTATTGTTTTAGTCGTTTAAAAGAAAACAGGTTTGTCCTGTTTGTCACGTTACTGAGAACACAGATGGCAGAAAGGTAATAAGTTAAGCTGAAACTACAAATCTTCAGCTTGAGGGTTGTTAACATTAACTTTAGCTGTCCACATTACGTGTCCAAGGTGTTTACGTTATATTCCATCAAGCATGCAGGGACATGCACAAATCAACAGAGAACTCTGTAAAGAAACATTATCTAACAAGTGTAGTAAAGGGATGCTGTTGTAAAGGCTAACATTGCATGATTACCACAATGCTATCATGCTAGGCACAGTTTACCCGCAGCGCTTTGTCATAAAGTAGCGTTAGTGTTAGCCCCTATGCTAAAAGCATTGAGAAGCATTCCAAACGGAGTTGTCACAACTATTTTAGTGATTTAAAACCAATATGTTTCTAGCAGATTGGCCCATTACTGTTGTTAAACCTGATCTTGATGAAAATGGATCATCTGGAAAGACCTTATGTGTTAAACCAACTCCTGATAAAGTTTTAGTCACAAACCAAACCATTTAGATAACGTTATAGCTGTAGCA
>CM042434.1:37448877-37456377 GCA_023631565.1 Gymnocephalus cernua
TTCTGATTTGGGGTTGTATTATTCAACACAATCTTGATTTTATGTTTTTAACTGAAACCTGGCTAGACCAGAATAACAGTGGTGCTGTTCTCATTGAGTCAGCTCCCCCTAACTTCAGTTTTATTAGTGAGCATAGAATAAATAAGAAAGGAGGTGGAGTCGCTATTTTCTTTAATGACTCTTTCCAATGTATGCAAGTATCTTATGGAAATGTTGCTTCTTTTGAATATGTGGCTCTTCAGCTAAGGTCCTCGCCTCAAGCTCTATTTCTAAATATATACAGACCACCTAAATACTGTGCAACCTTCTTTGATGATTTCAATGAATTGCTCTCAGTAATCTGTATTAACTTTGATTGTGTAATGATTGCTGGTGATCTAAACATTCACATTGACAACCCCCAAGATAGTGGGACCAAAGAACTGTGTTGTGCTTTTGATAACTATGGACTGACTCAGCTTGTGACGGAACAAACGCACAACATGGGGCACACTCTGGACCTGATTATCTCCAAAGGTCTGAATATCCCCAAATTTGTGGTAACAGACGTTGTTTTTTCTGATCACTCCTGTGTTTTCTTTAATGGCTCCTTAATTGTGCAAAAAAATGTTCAAACAAAGATAATCACAAAACGAAACATCAATGAAAACAACAGTGAAAAACTCATTCAGCTTTACTCCTCAACCCCCGCGCTCTCTGGAACCTCAGTAACTGAACTTGTAGATAACTTCAGTAGTAGAAATACAAATATTCGCATTTTTTATCTCAAACTAAGGAATGCAAGGCGGTCCTTTTTCTCGGACATTATTGCCAGAAACGTTAATAATGCACGTGCCTTGTTCACTACTGTCGACAGGTTAACAAACCCTCCAATAACAGTAGCATCTGAATTTTTATCCAACAAGACCTGCAATGACTTTGCCGTCTTCTTCAAAGAAAAAATCCTAAAAATTAAACAAACAGTCGATGCCTCCACAACAAATACAGGATATGTGTTGTTAGAGTGTCCAACCAAAACAAACTCTAATATGACACAATTTCAAATGATTAACTAAAAACCTGGAAGAGATTATACAAAATCTAAAAACCTCCACCTGTTGCCTTGATATCCTGCCGACAGGCTTCTTCAAAAATGTTTCAGATTGTTTGGCCTCAGATCTGCAGATTGTGAATATGTCTCTTTATTCAGGCGTCTTCCCACAGACCCTAAAAACGGCAGTCGTCAAGCCGCTTTTAAAAAAGAACAATCTAGATAAGTCAATAAAGAGCAACTACAGGCCAATATCAAACATTCCATTCCTAAGTAAAATCATTGAAAAAGTGGTTTCTCAACAACTTATCCTTTATTTGTCCCAAAACGATATTTTTTATACCTTCCAGTCGGGATTTCGTCCATACCACAGCACTGAGACGGCTCTTGTCAAAGTATTTATTGTTATTGATATCCAATTGAACACAGACAATGGTAAAACCACAGTCCTAGTATTGCTTGATCTCAGTGCTGCATTTGATACGGTAGACCACGACATACTTCTGGACCGTTTGGAAAACTGGGTTGGCCTCTCTGGCGAAGTACTACAGTGGTTTGAATCATATTTAAAGAAAAGAAACTACTATGTATCCATAGGTAATTATGCATCTGAGCTCAACGACATGACGTGTGGAGTTCCCCAAGGCTCTATCTTGGGACCTGTCCTATTTAATCTCTACATGCTTCCACTGGCTCAGATTATGAACAATAATAACATAAGTTATCATAGCTATGCGGACGATACACAAATCTATATTACCCTGTCGCCTGGGGACTACCGCCCCATTCTAAAACTGGCTAGGACCATTAAACAAATTAACGATTGGATGTGCCAGAATTTTCTCAAACTTAATGAAGAAAAAACTGAAGTGATTATTTTTGGAGCCAATCTGGAACGATTGAAAGTCTACGCTCAACTTCAAACAATGACGTTAAAGACAACAGACAAAGCCACAAATCTGGGTGTAATCATGGACTCTGATCTGAATTTTAACAGCCACGTGAGGACAATAACAAAATCAGCCTTTTATGTGTCAACAAGATTTAGAAAACCTTGTCCACGCTTTCATCTTCAGTAGACTAGACTACTGTAACAGTATTCTTACAGGTCTCCCGAAAAAAACACTGAGACAACTACAGCTGATTCAGAACGCTGCTGCTCGAGTCCTCACTAGGACCAAGAGAGTGGATCACATCACTCCTGTCCTAAAGTCTTTACACTGGCTCCCTGTTCTTCAAAGAATAGATTTCAGAATACTCCTGCTGGTCTACAAATCACTAAATGGCCTAGGCCCAAAATACAACTCGGATATGCTTATAAACTACGAACCACACAGAACTCTCAGATCGTCAGGGACAGGTTTGCTTGCCGTCCCCAGAGTCAGAACCAAGAAGGGGGAGGCAGCGTTCAGTTTCTATGCTCCCCATATTTGGAATAAACTTCCGGAAAACTGTAGGTCGGCCCCCACTCTCACCTCTTTTAAATCAAGGCTGAAGACCTTGCTGTTTGACATAGCCTTTTCCTAATTTATTGTACTGCACTGTGAATTGTATTTGTGTATCCTACGTGTTTTTTATTTTTATAAGTTGTTTTTAATTTGGTATTAATTGCTCTCACTTTTTAATTTTTACCTGTATTTTGGAATTCTGGGTGAAGCACTTTGGATTGCGCTGCTGCTGAGATGTGCTGCATAAGTGAAATTTAACTCGTATTTGTTTTGTTTCTGTATTACTCTGCTTTTAATCTGTTTTTACCTTGTATTAACTTTTAACTGTTTTATTGTTTTATGTAAAGCACTTTGAATTACATTGCTGCTGAAAATGTGCCAAATTGCTTCGCCTTTCCTATTGTATATGCATATATCTCATGGAAAGAAGGAGGAAGGATTATTTTGAAGGAACTATGGACATTGCATATTATGTTTGTAGAAGACTTATGTGCACATATTGGGCTGGTGGTTTAGACAGCTCGGGTGCTGTGATGCATGACGAGACTCAGTGTTAAAGTAGAGAGAGAGGGAGAGAGAGAGAGAGGGAGTGAGAGAGAGAGGGAGTGAGAGAGAGAGACAGAGGGAGAGAGAGAGAGAGGGAGAGAGAGAGAGAGAGAGAGAGAGGGAGAGAGAGAGCTAGAGGGAGAGAGAGAGAGAGGGAGAGAGAGAGAGAGAGAGAGAGGGAGAGAGAGAGGGAGAGAGGGAGAGAGGGAGAGAGAGAGAGAGAGGGGGAGAGAGAGAGGGAGAGAGAGAGAGAGAGAGAGAGAGAGAGAGGGAGTGAGAGAGAGAGAGAGGGAGAGAGTTCTCCCGTGTTGTACAACCGTTAAACAAATATGAGAGCTGGAAACCATATAAAGACAAAACATGCTGCTGCAGTGAACACACACGCACACACACACACACAGACGCTGAAGCCAACCCAAGAAGGGCATCGCCCGGGGGGATCCACTGTCTCTGTCTCTGTGTGTGTGTGTGTGTGTGTGGGGGGACTCCTTGTCCATCTGATAGAGATCTTTCAGAAGTGTTTCTATAAACATTTTCAGGGTGAAATGTATGAATGTGAAAGTGTTTCCTGCTGTGTGTGTGTGTGTGTGTGTGTGTGTGTGTGTGTGTGTGTGTGTGTGTGTGTGTGTGTGTGTGTGTGTGTGTGTGTGTGTGTGTGTGTGTGTGTGTGAGGATAAAAATGAAATGCAAAGTTAAACAGAGTCGCTGCGTAAACGGTGAGACTTTCTGTGAGAGAAGTTCAGGATGACTGGAGTCAAGTTTCAACCCAGCGCAGCGCGACGCTTCACATAGACGACAGATTCATCTTGTAATCCTGTTTACTTTCAACTTAAAGGGAGCCATTAATGCACCTAGTAATTCATATTTAATGAGAGGCGAGCGCTAACGGTCATGTCTGTCACGAATTGTTGTTAACTTTTCCATAAGTTTCCTGGTTCTTGCCGTTTGGGAGTTCCCTAAAATACAGTGGTGCTCATAAGTTTACACCCCCATGCTAAAGTTGACTAAAAAGAGGAATAAAAAGATTTTTTTCTTTGTGAATGAATCATGAATAAATAAATGTTCTTCCTTAAAATGCAGGGGGCATAAGTCAGTACACCCCTATGTTAAATTCCCATAGAGGCAGCAGCCGGTTATTTCATGGATCAGGATACTATGCATCCTGATAAAGTTCCCTTGGCCCCCACATCACCACATACCCTTCACCATACCTACAGACTAACATGGGGTACTTTCCATAAAATCATCTCTCAATGTAAATCAAACCAGCTGTTAGGCTAACTGAAATACAACCATGCCCATTAGTTAAAACATGTCTTGGACGATTATAACTTGGGACACTGTCAGAACTGCTGTGTATTCTGATGTGAGCATCAGATCAGAGTGTTTCTCTTGAACAGTGAACACGGTAAACAACAACAGTAACATTATGATGATGATGAAATCTTTTCTTCCTCCATCAGAACGGCGTGCTGACGGCGTGTCTGTGTGTGCAGTGGCGGAGAGAGTCCAGGTCAAAGGTTAGAGGGTTTATCTTTTCTTCTCAAACGTTTCACTCAAAGGTCCGCATCTGGATTATTCTAAGGTCAAAGGGTCCGGAGCGACACGGAAAACAACATTTAATCAACTCACTTTGAACTTTTAAACATTCAACTTGAGTTCTCGGGTTTTCCTGATCAGCTTTTGTACCGGTTTGGGAGCCGTTACATTGAATTAGGTACCGGTACCCAACGGTACCAGTACCCAGCAGTACCCAACGGTACCAGTACCCAGCAGTTCCCAACGGTACCAGTACCCAGCAGTACCCAATGGTACCAGTACCCAGCAGTACCCAACTGTACCAGTACCAACGGTACCAATACCCAGCAGTACCCAACGGTACCCTTTTTCCCAGCTTCATGCTGTGAAAGTAAGGACGTTTTTTCTGCTTTTTTCAATGTTTTTAACGGGTTTTCTGCCCTATTTTAAGGCTTTCTCTTTGCCTTTTTTTCAACTTTTTTGTGAAAGTTTTTGTCGATTTCATTTGTGTATATTCAATTCAATTTTATTTATAGTATCAAATCATAACAGGAGGTATCTCAGGACACTTTACAGATAGAGTAGGTCTAGACCACACTCTATAATTTACAAAGACCCAACAATTCCAGGAATTTTCCAAGAGCAAGCATTCAGTGCAACTTGCATTATTCAACTTGCCTAATAATTTATTGATCAATTGAAAGGTTTGTTTTGTTAACACAAGAGTCCAGTTGCCTCTCAGACTGATACATCATGCTCTTAGTTGTGGAACTACAGTACCCACAGTGCTTTGCGGGATGTAAACAGGCTGACAGCCACAACTTGAGCCTTGAGTTTGAGAGACTTGAGTTTGTCTTCAGCTGTTACTTGTTGACATTTAGTCAAAGTGTATTTCACGGAGCGTGTCTGCTGGGGTTAGCCTTTAGCCTAGCAAGAACACCGCCTCGTTTGGCGTGTTTACGTTTCCTCTCACGCCACCTCTTGCGTCTCCTCGTTCGGATGCTACGAGGACCAGAGGCCAGAGCCGCGGCGCTGCTGACTCCTGCCACCTGAGGCGGTGTGGGAGGAAACATAAATGCTGCGTTCTTTAAATTCTACCTTCAGCAGCTTTACTTAAATACCAGCCAATCATTCATCAGCCAATCATTCATTAGCCAATCATTCATTAGCCAATCATTCATCAGCCAATCATTCATCAGCCAATCATTCATCAGCGTGTAGAAGCTATCATCAAAGCTTTATAAGGAAAATCAGTCAAAGGGAAGACAATCCTCCTGCAGCAGGAAATCCCCCGACCGAACACACACACACACACACACACACACACACACACACACACACACACACACACACACACACACACACACACACACACACACATATATACAAACATAAATATCAGGAGGTTCTCACAGACTGACCATGTGTGGACAGTAAAGTTTTGTGAGAAGAGACGTTTGTTTATGTCCGTATCTCTTCTGTCATCAATCATTTTATATTTTATATTTATATCACAAGTAACATGCTATAGGTCAACCTTTACATTAGTCTGTGGGTCTCACAAATATTTAAACAAAAATAATAATAATTAGCACACACATCGACTCAGAACATGGAGCAGAAAAAGCAAAGTGTGTGTCTGTGTGTGTGTGTGTGTGTGTGTGTGTGTGTCAGTCAGAGAGAGAGAGAGTCATCAGTCTGATCCTCACTCGTCCTTCTCCATATATGGAGTTTGGATTTCCTTTTTCTCTCACTCTCATCATCTGTGTGTGTGTGTGTGTGTGTGTGTGTGTGTGTGTGTGTGTGTGTGTGTGTGTGTGTGTGTGTTAACATGTGTGTGCACACGTGTGAATATACAGTCTGTCCGCTCTGTCAGAGACTGTGTGTGTGTGTGTGTGTGTGTGTGTGTGTGTGTGTGTGTGTGTGTATAAACAGACTTTCTTCTGTGTACATATCAGGGATGCCAGAGAGGAGACACATAATTAATAATGTGCACGAGGAAAGAAGGAAGAAAGAAAAGTGACATCTTTGTGAATAAAAGTGATCTTGTCAGTGTGAAACAGAACTGTGTGTGTGTGTGTGTGTGTGTGTATTCAGATGACTAATGCAAGCAGAAATCTTTGAAATGTGTCCAGTATTGAGCGAGAACACTGTAACCAGCAGCCGTGAACCAGGCTGTAATGTAACCCTACAGGACTAATGTTCAGCATCAGTCAGCGTCACTAAAAGTTCTGTTGTTGCTGCTGACAGACTCAGATTATTATTCTAAGAGTCTGACAACATTATGAAAGGATCCCTACAGAGATAGACCTTTTAGTTAAAGAAGTAAGATCCTTTTAGTTTAACATGAAACAGCCCCGAAATCACCATCACCAAACTACACCAGACTCCATGTAAATAAGCACTACTTTTAGCGTGTATAGAGCCAGACTCCATGTAAATAATCACTACTTTTAGCGTGTATAGAGCCAGACTCCATGTAAATAATTACTACTTTTAGCGTGTATAGAGCCAGACTCCATGTAAATAATCAGTACTTTTAGCGTGTAGAGCCAGACTCCATGTAAATAATCAGGACTTTTAGCGTGTATAGAGCCAGACTCCATGTAAATAATCAGGACTTTTAGCGTGTATAGAGCCAGACTCCATGTAAATAATCAGGACTTTTAGCGTGTATAGAGCCAGACTCCATGTAAATAATCACTACTTTTAGCGTGTATAGAGCCAGACTCCATGTAAATAATCAGGACTTTTAGCGTGTATAGAGCCAGCATATCTCCACATGTAAATGGGTGAATTAAGGGTTTATTTCAACCAGACCAGAGTGGTGATTGTTGGAACAGTGGAAAGATGAACCAAGACGGCTTTTGGTAGTTTTATTTAGTTTCTTTCCACTTTGAATGAAGGGTGTTTTACCATGATAAAAGTACTGATTATTTACATGGAGTCTGGTGGGTT